>JAVCKU010000003.1:1144859-1156272 GCA_032273985.1 Hypsolebias coamazonicus
TGTTTTTATATGAAATGAATAAAATTATACAATACAATACAATACAATTTTTATTTATTCATTCAACACCACAAACTGTATATCACACGAACACTGATAATTAAACTGAACACACTATTAAAAACACACTAACTGAACTGTAAACTACATGAACTGGACTCTGCTCTGTTTTCATCCTGGAATCTGGATGCTGGTCCCATGTTGTTCATCTGGCTCGTTCAGGCTGTCACTCAGCTCAATGCAGCTTAAAACATTCAATGGATTGGAAAAAAGAAATGAGGGGAATTTTAAATAAATAGTTCATCCAACATCTCTCTTCGACGACCTCCTGCAGTGCACTTGGACCGAGCCTCGTTTGAAACCGGTCCGCCAGCTTCTCCTCACAGGAAAAATAAAAATGAAAACTCGGTTGTTTTGTAATTGAAGTAAACACAAGCAAACATTATCAAGAACGTTGATTTAGCTGCTGTAAATCGGCTTTGGAGTAAAGTCCAACATCATCCTCGTCGACTGGTTCTGGTCCGCTCAGCGACCGGTGTGGAGCTTGTTAGATGAAGCGGTCCCGCTTGGCATCAAACCTGTCGACTCATATCCAAAATCCAGATTTAACTTGTTGTTAAGATGTTGTTAGCTGAACTTTTAACCCAGAGGAAAGCAGCACACATGCGCATTAGGTGAATTCACAAAACTCACAGCGCCAACTAATGACGCTGCATGGTAACTACAGCGGATTTGGGAGGGTTGGGGGAGATTCCTCCGGATGCATATAAACATAAAATGTGTCCGTGTCAACGCGGATCTTTTCCTCTAACTAACATACAAAAAAACCTACGTTTCCCCCCACCGTGTCCGTGTAAATAGTCTGTACAGTCAGTCTTGAAAAGTAAAATTTACAAACTTCATTCAGCTTCCTGGGTAGGTGTTGTTTACCTACACTGTCAACTTGTTTGTTTATTTGTTTATGTTTGTGGAGGCTCTGGAGGATCGTGTGACGGAGATAACACCTTCAGCTCTGTCCTTCATCGACTCGGAGACTCCCAGTGAGAAACTCATCTTCAACATTACCAAACCTTTACCCCCCGGACAAGGTGAGCCTCCTACCCCCCCCCCCCCCCCCCCCCCGAACCAGAACACACCTAGCCCAAACCTGAACCCAACTCACAGCCTAGCCCTAAACCAAACATCTGAGCAAACACTGACGTTCCACTTTGTGTGTGTGTTGGGGGTGGAGACATGTCTACAACTGATTGCCCTTTATAGTCATCACCTTTCAAGATGGCCGCCACAGCCAAGCACCGTAAATATGGCTAAACAGTTAATTTAGCAGCTATTGAGCTAAAGTTTGGGGTGGTAGTAGGTGAGAGTCATTCTCAAGACATCCTTTGAGCTCCAACATCCATTAATGGACCAAAGCTCTGTAGCTCTGCCCCCTCTCACCAGGAGATGATTTAAAACAGTAGGAGACAACCTGTTATTTAGAGTGCTAAAGAGATGTTTTTACAGCATCTTCTTCTTATAAAACTCAGAAAAATACAAAAACAATTTAAAAAGCAGACATTAATGTTAAAGGAAATGTCTCAGTTATCAGTTTTTATGTGATTTTGTTTGAGTGTTGGTTTCTTTTCTACTGATTTTCCAAACTAAACACATTAATTCAAACATCGAGCTGTGTGTCAGATTAATGCAGAACTTACAGCTCGGACTAATGGCTCAGAAAAATGCTGCACAATTGGTCCTATTCATCATCTAATGGGCGGGTAAACCGTGGAGGAGGACCAAAGTTCAGATTCAACAGAAAGATTTGTCTTGATTTTATTTTTTATTTTTTTATTTAATCTACAACCTTCAGGTTTTATTAAGACTTTTAAAAAAAGTTTATTTTCCAAGAAAGATTTCTGCTTAACCACAAGACAAACATGACATTTTATTTATCTGTAAAAATGTGAGTTTAATCATCGTCTTTTGAAGTAAAAATCAGTTTTCCAACCAGCCTGTTGTTTTCTTTCATAAGTTTAGTTCAATGTGTATTTTATGTTGTTGTTTTAGCAAAATATCAAACAAACCAGTGGTTATAGTTTAATGAAACTCTTGATGCAATCACTAAACTTACATCGACAGCTAACCCGATTCAAGAGGGCTCATTCTGCCAACTTTACAAACATTGAGCTGTTCGTTGTGGTAGTAGCTGAGAGTCATGCTTTAATAAAAAAATAAAAAAATAAACTGTAGTTTTCTGCCTGAAAAGCCTTTTCAAGATCCAAAATCTAATTTGTCTAAAATTTGACCAAAAACATTACTCCACTTTGGTAAAACAGGAAGTCTCATGAGCAGAACTGACTGAACAAAACACAGAAATAATAAAAAATAAAATAGTTAAATAATAGTATTGACCTGGACAGAGAAGATGTGTTAAAATTGGGACGTGAAGAAGAAATGTGCAGAAAAATGGGCTGTGATTGTTTTGTTCTTGGTAAGATTGTTACCTCGATGTTGTGTTTATTTTATTTTGAATTAAAAAGATGAAAGAAAAACAAACCCTGCCCTGCTCATCACTTACAGAACACGAGTCCCAAATAGCCAAACCGTGTGAAAACCCTGCTGTAAAACCATTAACAGCTGTAGCCAACATGAAAATTTTTACAGCTGTTTTTACCTGCAGATTACCGTATTTTTTGCCATATAAGTCACACCTTTTTGCATAAATTTGCAAGTCCTGCAACTTATTCACCGAAGCGACTAATATACCTTTCCCCCCATATTTATAACCCGATTTTTGGCTGAGATCTGACGATTTCATTCATTCTGACATGAAAAATATTGAACACGACCATTTTCAGCCACTAGAGGACTCTTGAGCAATATGTCAAGCCAAGTGTCTCATTAAAAGTGGCTGTTAATGAGACACTTGTCTTGACATACCAAGCCACCTTCGTCTCACTCCAGAACTCCTGGAGCAAACGTCAAATCAGCTGCATTTCACTGCGCCACCAAGGCGAATTGCAGCTGATTTGACCATTAAAGTGCATTTATTAAAGAAAAATTCAACTGAGACACGCCTTTACTATAATGTCGAGCAAACAAATAATTGTTTTTAGGTGGTTATCGTGTTAAATTATTGTTAAAGTCTTCCCGTGCACGCTCCCGCACCCACCATTTGGCAACCAATCGATTTCTGGCATAACACTGGCCCACGCTTCCAGGTTGTCAGCAGTGACGCATAATAGAAGCAACGCATTTATGTTTTTTCCACTTTATTAGACATTTTTGGACTGACGTGACTTATATGACGGTGCAACGTGCATGGTGGCAAGTACGGTAGCTTTTGAAAATCTGAGGTTTTCTGAAGCTTCCTTCTCCCGCTTGTTTCCAGGGACCATCGAGCACCGGGACAGACCCTACAAGGCCGTGAAGTTTTTCACGCAGGCCGACGTCAACAATGGCAAGATTATCTACAGACCTCCACCAGCTCCGTCCCACCTCCAGGAGCTGTACCAGTACTCCTTCACTGGTACTACGACGCACACACAACCGCCTTGCACTTCACACGTGATATTCATAAACGACAACACCTTCCCAATCCTCATGTACAAGGTCAAAGCAGGACGGATATAGCCGACAGTCAGGCTTCAGGATGTGAGAAAAGCATCAACGATCATTGAGTTGTGCAATAAACTCAACTTCTCCGTTCATCTTCTGACAAAGCTACACTCCATCCGCACTGTGACTCACTTCCACTCCTCTCCGATCTAGACAGTCTCTGAGGTTTTGAATAAAACCACATCTTCATTTATAAAGCACTTAAAAACAGTAACTTGCAACTAAGAAGTGCTGTACAATGAACAATCAGAGGACACGGAATAAAATATATAAATCTACAGAAGTAAAACAATTAAAGAGATTAAATGAATAAAAGCACGATAAGGTTAAAATCATCTTGCGCTGTGTCAAAAGTCAGGGAATAAAAGTGTTTTTGTTAAATGAGACTTAAAACACAAAGAGAGAGAGCGCTGCGGTACATACGGCTGCTGACATTTATTTTAGACAACATACGTCTCAATGTTTTTCAGGATTGTTGTAGCACAGCTGCCCAAAACTACTGAAACTTTATTACCTATCCAATACCAACACAGCAATGAGCAAATAAGTGAAATAAAGTTGGAACACATACCGTCCCTCTGCCACGGTTTCAAAAAAACTCTGTCTGAGACGACGCTGTCTTCCTTCTGCCAGTGGGAGCGCATAGACCGAGTCCATTTGGTCTAACTCCGTCTGAATTCTGTTGTCAACCAACACATCTGCACCTCCTCATAAAATCGTGGTGTTGGTTTATGTGTCGCCATTTTCATGGATGTATTATATCCATCCATCTTTTATCTTTACCCGCTTTTTCCTTTTTGGATCACGGGGGTCACTGGTGCCCATGTCCAGCCATCACTGTGCAAGAGGCGGGGGGCACCTGGACAGGTCTCCAGTCCATCACAGGGACACACAGACAAACTCTGTCTCACCTAGAGACAATTTAGAGTCACCATTCAGCCTAACATGCATGTTTTTGGTCTGTGGGAGGAAACAGGAGTACCCGGAGAAAACCCACGCATGCACAGAGAGAACATGCAAACTCCACCTAGAAAGGCCCCCGGACCGGGATTTGAACCAGGAACCTGCTCGCTGAGAGGCAGCAGCTCTACCAGTTGTGCCACTGTGCTGCCCTCAAGGATGTAAAATGTTTAAAGGTTTTTTTAAATGGCAGGTTGGGTTCTTGTGAAGGAGGCGCTCATGAAAGACAATCAACGTCCTGCACTGACGTCAGATCTCCAGTCGGACTCGCCTCCTTTGGAACCTCAGTCCTAAGAGTCGAGCTGGAAGCAGGCGGGGTCACAAAGGCTCTGCAGCTGCACCAAGAAAATGACCATCTGTGTGTTTTAACACCTAAAACACTCAAATATAAACCAGGTGTGGATAGTGAGATAGATTACCAACATATGAATTCATGGCGTCTCCAGAAAAACAGACGATGACCTGTTGCAGTCCAAGCTCCATCTTCTAGTGGATCTCGGAGGCAACAAAACCCAGACAACATTTCTGGAAACACTCGGGTTCCTTGAATCAATCCTGAACCGAGGCTCGAACGTCTGAATACATCTGTTGAAGTTAAACGGCTCGTCGTTTTAGTTTTGATGCTCCGTCGGCTCTTCTTGTTTTTTAAGTTTTATCGTGTCCGAGTTGTGACTGTTTTCTTTTCTTTGAACTGACAGGCCTGCCGGAGTCACTGAGTGTTTATTTCACAGGTAAATACTTTCAGTACTTCATCTTTTCTCAATTTTAAGAAGAGGAGAAGGCACTTTGTCTCCTTTCTTTCATTTTTGTTTTGTTTTACTGGTTACAAGGATTTCTTTCACCTCTTTCCCTTTTTACTTTCCTCATCGTCTTGTTATTTCTGTTCTGGAGCGGAGATGCTTTATTTATAATTTTACCTGTTTTTCTTTCATAATTATTCTCTTTATTCTCGCCTCTCTTTCCCAGTCTTATACCCTCTTCCTCCGCCTCGTCTATTTCCCGTTTTCGGTTTTTAAATATTTTCTTCACGAGAACAAACTTCAGCTGTTTACTTCTGTGAAACTAAAGGGAGGGACAGAAACTTCCTGAAAACGCCAGAAACTGAAGAAAGAGCAGCTAAAATATTCTGAAGAGGCTGAAACTGAGTTGTTCAAGATGCTAAAAACTAAAAAGATCACATTACCTGTACGTTTAAAACATTAAAAGCCAAAAGCTGCAAAAAAGTAGCTAAAAAACAAACAAACTCTACCTTAAAGCTGAATGACAAGACCATATAACAGTTAAAAGTAGCATAAATTTAGCTAAAAGCAGAAAGTAGCTAAACTGCTAGCTAAAAGTTTACAGTTGTGAAACAGCAGCATCACTGTGTTAGCTAGAAGGCAAAAGTAGTAAAAGACTGGCTTAATGTAAAAGTAACAAAAAGCAAATTAAAGCTAAAAGTTGTAGAACGGTAGCTAAAAACTAAAAGTAGGACAATCATAGCTGAAAACTAAAATTAGCAAAACTCTAGCTACAAGCAACAAAAATGTGTTTAAAAGTTAAATGTACCAAAATCCTAGATAAACATAACAAATACTAGCTTAAAGTGCCTAAAGGCTAGCTTAAATTTCTAGATGTCTAACTTAAATCATCACAAGCGTATTTAAAAACACCAAAGTGTGGGGTTTAATTAACTAAAAGCTAGCTAAACTTACCTAAAGCTTAGCTTAAAGCACAGAAAACCTAGGTGAAGGAACCAAACAGCTAGTAGCTAAAAGCACCAAAAGTGCATAAAGACTAGCTTCAAGTACCTAGAGGGTAGCTAAAAGCGCCACATACTGAAAACGTTAAAAAAGTATTTTATAATAAAGGCTCCATCGTGCTTCTACATCTCTGTATATTTTTTATCTTTATACTTTTTAAAGCTGTTTGGTTTGTTTTTCTAGTTTTTGTCTAAAATAAACTTTCCAGCTTTTCTCACTTTTTATTCTGTCTGCATTTTTATTTTATTTATTTATTTTACATCTTCTTCTGTTTGTGTTTGTGTGTTTTCAGTGTCAGACGGCGAACACACCACCCCTGAGTTGGACTTTGCCGTCCTGCTGCTTTCAAACCGCCAGCAGCCGCCGGTGTTTCAGGTTCTGGACCCGCTGCTGGAAGTCAGCCTGGGAGGACGAGCCGCCATCGGTACCAGACACAAAAACACTCATGACTAAAACTCCTCGCCTCAAGCTTTTACTAAAAGAGTGTGGAGCCGCGGTGCGATGGATCAGAAGCTATGTGTGGTGTGTTGATGCAGGCGGGCAGCAGCTGGCAGTGAGCGACGCCGACACGCCGCCGGACGAGCTGGAGTTTGAGCTGGTGGACGTCCCCGTCCACGGAGAGCTCGTCAAGACTGACGAAAACACCCGCATGACTACCGGTAAACCAGAAAGGAGCTCAACTCGTGTCTCTAAAAACTGCATTTTCTTACAACCCACATGAACCTAACGTGTTAAAAAGCTCAGGTTTTACATAAAATACATGAAACTAACATGTTAAAGTCACAGTTTGTGGGATGCTCGCACTGTTTTCAGTACATTGTGATCACATATGGTTACAAGTTTTCCTGTATGTGAAATTCATGTGTTTGGTCATGTAATAATTGATCACGCCACATTCAAGATGGCTGCCTGAGCTAATCAAAAAGGCTAAAACAGTCAGTTTTACCAATATCGAGCTAAAAATATGTCTTTTAATAGCTGGAAATCATCCCCCATCACTTCAAGGAACTCTAATTTTAACTTTTTTACAAAACAACAGCTGGGCTTTGTGTGTGCTAAAGATTTTAATAAATCTTTGTTCAATCTGGTAACCCTCAAAGTTTGTGTTGGGGATGACTCTCAGCTGCTGCCACACCAGGTTCCAGCTCAATATCTTTCAAGTAGACTGAAGTGCAGGCCTGTCTGTGGCAGCCATTTTGAATTAGAGGTTAACCAGTTGTAGAAATTGATCAGGTGATTACATTTAGAGCTTCATCACGATCCTTCCAGTGTTTCCTAAGATATTTTGCTAACAGACGGAATACAAACCCATACACAGACGCAGGTAAATGATCAAGCACAAACTGGATTGATCCAGGTCTTTCTTCCCAGGTGACACGTTCACCTTCAGTGACATCACCCGCAAAGTCCTGCTCTACCAGCACGCCGGCCTCTCCACTCAGGAGGACGCCATGTCCTTCTCGGTCAGCGACGGCGTCTCCATGGCGTCCACCACGGTCCAGGTGTCGGTGCTGGGCGGAGCGGGCGACGGGCCGCAGCGGGACCCGGCTGCCTCGCTGTCCCTGGAAGTGAGCGAGAAGAGCAGCACCGTCATCAAACGCTCGCACCTGGCCTACACTGTGAGTGAGAGCAGATGCATTCTGGGTAGAGAGACCTCACAGATAATCAGGAGACGGCTCTGGGTTTTATATGTGACATTTAGAAGCACTGTGAGGTGGTAAATATTTTTTTATTTTTTTTTATGGATCATTGATGTAGTTTGGATTCAGTTAAAGTTTTGAGACAAACTTGTCAAAGTTTTGTCTGTGAATGAATCATCTGAACGTTTGAGATGTTTCATCTTAACACAGAGATGGCACCTGTGTTCTGTTGATCAGGATCACTCGTCCCCCGACGGTCAGATCCACATCCAGCTGGTGTCGGTACCGATGTACGGCGTCCTGACTCGGAGCCGGCCCCAGCAGGAGGCCGAGGAGCTCAGAGAGTATTCATCCTTCACCATGGAGGACATCAACATGCACAGGATCAGGTAGCTCCATCGCTGCATGAACGTTTCAGGAAACAACCTTCAAAAAACGCTTCATAGTCCAGTTGTAGCAGTGAATGTTCACCAGGAGCCACCGATGGGAAACAAGGCTTCATTTAACGGCTCTCGTCATGTTCCTGCTTTTCTAATTACCTGAGAGTGAAAACGTTTTTAAAAAAAAAAAAAAAAACACTAACTTTGTTTTCGTGCTGTGCCTTAATGAGATTCTAAATTTAATCCTTGAGATTAAAAACCTCAAAGTTGGGGAGTTTGAGTGACGGGAGCGACATGTTCCCGGTGAGCCTAACGTGCTTCGATGGTCCGTGAGTCTGGACTAAAGAGGCTTTTTTGAAGCAGAAGTGTGGCGTTGATCCACTCTGACAGGGACAAAAAGACGTTGGAGGTTCTTCACGTTGGAGCCATCATGATTCATGTCTCCCACTGCAGCTCCAGTCTGCAGGAATCTTTGTGTCTTTGCACTTTAGGATGAGTGTTCGGATTCCTTTAGTCTTACGTTTCTTCTAGTTCTGGACCAGAAGTCTATGACACAACAAATAAATTTACTTGTAATCAATTAAGGTGACATGGTGGATCAGTTGTTTAAGTTTTTGCCTCTTAGCAAGAAACTCGCCAGTTCAAATCCCGGCCTGGGGCCTCTCTGGGTGGAGTTTGCATGTTCTCTCCGTGCATGTGTGGGTTTTCTCCGGGTACTTTAGTTTCCTCCCACAGACCAAAAACATACATGTTAGACTGATGGTGACTAAACTGTCCCTAAGTGAGAGTGAGAGAGTGAATGGTTGTTTGTCTCTATGTGTCCCTGTGATGGACTGGAGACCTGTCCAGGTGTCCCCCGCCACTCGCACATGGGCACCGGAGACCCCCCGTGACCCAAAATGGAAGATGCGGGTTAAAGATGATGGATGGAGTTAAATGGGTTCATTTTTATTAATTAAGTTTTATGTGTTCATTAGTGTGTTTACTCAGTGTCAACATAAATACTTTTGTTTGTTTTTAAGAATTGATTTCATCTCATGAAACTATTGTGAATTTCTTGCTGGGATTCAAAAAAGTCCATTTTTGTCTCTCCTAATAAAACAGGCAGAAACTCTGACCAAAAAGTAAGCCTCAAACAGACTGCTGATGTGCCAAAACTACAAGTTAGATTGGCAGAAGGCTTTAACCATCACCTGGGTTTGATTTTACCTTTTACAGTGTTTTATGAAAGATAAAGACAAATAAAAATTACAAAAGTTTCATCTTTAAAAATTACGTTTAATGCTAAAATATAAATAAAATATAAAGTGTGAGGAAATGATTGTGTGTGCACTCTGAGGGGGGTTTGATAGAAAACCATGAATCCTATAGCAGTGAGAGGCACACTGGGTGGAAAAAAGACAAAATCTAATTAGTCCATGGATAATTTGCATGTCTTAGTTTTTTTCAGGGCGTGAAAATTTACAGAAACTGTCCTCATAAACTTAACTTTAATGCTTCAGCATTGAAAACCTTCATCGTTTTGTTTTTTAATTTTTAACTGGTGAAATCCTTCTGCAGGTACGGCACTTCGTTAGAGACAGGGAGTCAGCCGGTGACCGACATCTTCCACTTTGTTGTTTACGACGAGGACAACAATCGCCTTGACAACCAGATGTGCACCATCACCATCACCTCCACACCCCGACAGCCGCCGGTGGTCACGGTGCGCAGCGGCATCAAGGTACTCAGCTCTTTGTGTTGGTCCGGTCTGAAGAGTGAAAACGTGTTAAAATATGCAGAATATTGTTCGGCTTTCTGTGGCCGCTGTTCGGAATGAAAATATAAACAACTTTTTCACGTGGCTAAACGGCGCCAACACACACCTCAAAAAATTTTTTTAAAAGAGGTTCCGTTTAAA
Organism: Hypsolebias coamazonicus; assembly: GCA_032273985.1. NCBI lineage: Eukaryota > Metazoa > Chordata > Actinopteri > Cyprinodontiformes > Rivulidae > Hypsolebias > Hypsolebias coamazonicus. Next base: position 1,155,079 of record JAVCKU010000003.1, read on the forward strand.
TTAATACCTTTTTTTTTTTTTTTAAACAATTTAATAGAATCCAAGTCGATGCAGTCGCTTCAGTAAAGTTAAGATGATGTTTGGGTTAATTTTTAATATTTTTAATTAGAGCTGCCATAGTTCTGAGGTCCATGCTGTGATTTTTAATCCTGAGGCTGCAGGTTCATCAGACAGGAAGTGAAACATGAAGAGAGCAGCTGAAAGAATAAAAAATTTTCACGTCATTTAGTTGAAAACGTTTGGCTAACGAGGCCAGCAGATTCATTCAGATTTTAACTTCAGGGGAACTTCTCGCCCTGTTTTTGCTGAAGGTTAATAGACCTGTTTATAAATGTTACAACATACTTTAGCTTTTTTCTTTTCTTTTCTTGTAAACTTCAGTTTTTTGGTCAAAACTTGATACGAACGTCACAAACAATCTCATATAAAATCACTCTGCGACAACTGCACTAACTTTTAGCACAGAATATGTTAAATTGACTGAATTAAAGTTTTTTAAAGTGAGTTCTTGTAGTGGCCATCTTGAAAGGACTCCAAAAGTGAATCTGTTGCAGATGTACTTTGGCAAATATCGAGGCAGAGATCCCCCCAAAACAAAACCTGAAGCAGGTCAGAAAAACATAAATAAAAAAGAAAAATGGTTGTAAGCTCATTCATCCCGGTAGATAAATTAAAAAAAAGTTAACTTGTGTCATCTGGACCAGTTAATTTTAAGTGAGAAGTGTTTCTTCTCTCATCCAGAGGACTTCCTCAGTCTACGATAGGAGCTGTCATTTCTAACCCGGGGCCCGGCAAGGGCCAAATAATATGCTGCATGGGCGGGCCAGGTCGGGGTCGGCTTTTTGATTGTGTCAGCGGACACATGTGGCTGACCGTCCACATTTTGAATGCACGCTCGCTGATCGGCTGGTTGAAAGAGGTTAAAAAATAAAATCTAGATGGATCACTGCCAGCGACCCACCTGAAGCTTAACCGGACTCAGTCGTTGCGTCAGCGGACACGTGCGGCAGACGACCCAATTTGGATCATCAGCCACGCACGTGAAAAAGAAGAGTAGAGGTCATAGAAACTGTGGACCAGGAAGTGGGAAAGATTAGTGAGGGTGAAGTCCGTAAATCTCTGAAAAGAATGAAGAAGGGGAAAGCAGTAGGACCTGATGACATACCAGTGGAGGTTTGGAAATGTCTTGGAGAG
>JAVCKU010000003.1:1189683-1202896 GCA_032273985.1 Hypsolebias coamazonicus
CCCCCCCCCCCCCCCCCCCCCCCCCCCCCCCCCCCCCCCCCCCCCCCCCCCCCCCCCCCCCCCCCCCCCCCACAGGAGCCTTCAGTGGATGTTATAAATTAATTTGTCTTATTTGATAGAATCACATGTAACTTTTAAAGGAGCTGCTCTGAATCCCAGCGTCACTTCAGCTCAAAGCTTCAGATGCGACTGACAGACTGGACTGAAGGTTCTCTCGTACAGATGTGGCAGACATTTAAAGAAACAGATGTATGAGGATGTTGCTTAAGCAGACCAGTTTCAGCCTTTGAATTATTATTTTACTTTTTGCAAACCTTTAGGAATATATTGTTGTGGTGGTTGTCAATGAAAACAGATGACGGTTAAACTCAGGAACTTTATTAAACACGTGCCGTCAGGTCGGACGCCATGAGAGAACGTTCTTCAGCTCGGTCTCCTTCTGCCGTTCCACTAAACCGGAGGTCTGCAATCTGCTGCTCTTTGTTCCCTCATCTCTGACTCTTTGGAACCTCGTCTTCAGCTATTTGTTCCCTAGTCTTCGACTCTTTGGACCATCATCTTTGACTCTTTGGTCCCTCGCCTGCTGCTCTTTTGTCCCACAACACATTTAGACTCATCACTGGTTTGTGATCAGAGGTGCAGATTTTTATTTATTTTATTTTTTTTATCAGAAATATCGCAGACCCCTGGACTGAACTGTCTCTTGTGCCCCGTGCTTCCCAGCAGCTCCATCTAGTGACAAGAAGAAGCAACAGAACATAAACGTCAGAACACAACAAACGTCATGTTTACAATAAAATATAAACTGATCAGCAGGTGGAGGAACAAACTGATCAGCAGGTGGAGGAACAAACTGATCAGCAGGTGGAAGAACAGTGTGGTTCACACCTGATGTTGTTCTTGAAGGTGTTTGTTTCCTGTTTCTTCTTCTTTTATTCTCTACTGTTTACAAACTTCACTTTTCATTTCACCAAATAGAATAAATGAACAAACCCTGGTCTTTTTATATTTCAGTACTAACATTTTGAAGTTGTGTGTTTGTTCCAGAACAAAATGTTTAAAAGCAGTTTGAGCCTGAACCCAGTCCAGATGAGAAGAAGTCTTGTTCTCTCAGCTCTGATTCGTTTTTAGTTCATCGTTTTGTGTTTCAGGATCGTAAACAGCCGGATGTTTGCGACAAGTTTTTCCACGATGTTCCCTTCGAAGCGGATTTTGCCTCCGACGTCCCGGAGCTGCAGACCATGAGGGCCATGCCGGGTGTTGACGGCTTCACGATGAAGGTGGACGCCCTCTACAAGGTGCGAGGAACCACTTCCTGCTCACTGAGGAGCAATCACATGAACGTTGTTTCCTGTTGTCTCTTTAGGTCTTTTTACTTTACGTTAAAGACCTTCTTATCTGTTTGTGATTGACAGGTGGAGGCGGGCCATCAGTGGTATCTGCAGGTGATCTATGTGATCAGCCCGGAGTCGCGCTCCGGCCCCAGAATCCAGCGCTCGGCGACGTATCAGCTGAACCGCTCCAGACGCGACCTCGTGGACCGCAGCGGGCGGCTGACGCTCGACGAGTCGCTCATCTACGACAACGAGGGCGACCAGGTGAAGAACGGCACCAACATGAAGTCGCTGCGCCTGGAGGTCGGCCCCTCCCCTTCCTTCAACGCCCACGTGGGCAGCTCCGTGGGCGGGGGCGTGGCCGCCTTCACCCTGCTGGGCCTGGTCCTGCTGGCCTCCTGCCTCCTGTTCCGCCGCTGCAGGCTGTCGGCCGCCAGGAAGAGGAAGTCCCCGAAAATGTACGAGGAGTACCCGCTGAACACCAAGGTGGAGGTGTGCCTGGACAAGTGCGTGGAGAAGAACTTCAGCAGCAAGCACTGCACGGTAAGGAACATCAACATCAACCGGAACCGGGAGTCCAACGGCAAGCTGAAGCAGGTCAACCTGGAGGTGAAGCTCCACAACAACCTCAGTGACGGCACCGAGGTGTGAGCAGAGGCAGAGCCGACGCGCAAGGAGCAAAATCAAAGAGCATAATTTTATAAAGGCAAATATTTGTGTTTGACGGAACCGGACATTTGTTAATGTATTTTTATACCACTTTGGATAAAAGGGAAGAGTGTGACACGCTGGCAACCGGGCTACCTCAGGAACCCACTAACATCTGAGTTTTGTGGTTCAGACACTGGTTTTTAGCTGCTGCGCCGAGACATTTCACCGCTGTCAGTGTCCCGGCTGCGCGCGCTCCTTCAGCTACCGCTCACTGATGCTGCAGATAAACTCACGCTGCTCCACAAAGCTCTGAGTTCCCTGATCCTGAGTTCGTCACCATGGTAACAGACTCAGGAGTAAACCTGAGTTTCCACCTGAAACCAACCGTCCGACGTGAACTGGTAGTTTTTAACCGATTCAACCGAAACAAAAGAAATATTTAATGAGAACGTCCAGCGAGGACTTTTTCCTCTAATTTAATATTTTAAATAATACGAGCTTTAAGACGACCGCAGCCCGCCTAACGTCTTTAATATTTAAAGACTCGTACTCGTTACAGTTAACAACTTGTTGACATGAATTAAATCTTATTCTTGGGTTTAAAGCTCTTTTTTTTTTAACTGCCCGACTGTTACTTGCTGCGGTTGCCATGGTGACTCGAGATATCGGAGTACCGCTGATGATGATCATATTCGGGGTTGAGGTGCTCAGAGGTACGTGTGATCCCGTCTGTAGCCTCTCTTGAACAGAAAACTCAAGTGTTTGTGGATAATCTCAGTTGTTTTAAGTCGCCCTGTCAGCTGCTGTGAAAGAGATAAAACACACACGACGTGCTGCCGCTGCCCCAGGCTGAGCAGCAACACCCGAATGATGCCTTCAAGTGCACTTATGTCACGTTTAGTAAATCCCTCCCATCATGAAAGAGCCTTAGACCTGGACCTGGTGCTTTTATTGTGTTGATGCAGTTTTTTTTTTAGTTTTTTTTTTACATTAAGTGCCATTCAGTGTTTTTTCTTCTCATGAAAATTCAAAACAAATCATCCAAAGTCGACTCTGAGCGTTCGTTTAAAGAGCCGGCACCAACCGCACAGCAAAGGTTTCCATCCTGACTGCTTAGCCTTACTATGTTTTGTTTTTTTTTAAGAAAAATGACGTTTTCTAAGAGACGCGTGTCTGCCTAACTCTGTTCTGCCCAAAGACTCATAATCGTCTGCGATGTTTGTTGTTTATTTATGGATTATGTTACTCTCAGCTACTGATGTACCCGCCATGTTAAAGTTACTGTAATTTAATTTTTAAGGTGTATGACACTGGTTAAAGAGCAATGAGATTTAAAAAAATAATAAAACTGTCTTGTATTTATATTTTTACTCATCCATCCTTTTGTTTTTCGACTGTGTGCCTCAAACCGCAAGAGAATGGACAAATATGGGAGATAAATTTATTTTTGGTGCTATTGATTTTTGGAGAGACAAAATAATACTGTACTATTCAAATGATGCCTGTATTTGGTGCCTTCTTTAGTAATAAAACAATTTAAATAATGAAAACATGACCTGGATTTGTTCATTTTTGTCTCGTTTTGCTCCTCTCACGTCTGTAAAGAGAAATACTCGTTTGTTTTTCTTAATTTTGTTGTATTTTGCACAGAAAATCAGAGTCAAAAACTGTCTAGAAGAAAAGGCCGCAGTGTCTGAGTTGTCCCTGAAGGCATCATCAGATATAACAGGTGTGACCAGCTGGTCTTAGACAGGTTTCCAGCAGAGCTGAAGGTCAGAAGGTGTGGCAGAAAACGTTTCTTTCTCAAAAGCAAGGTGAGTTTTTCTGTTTTCCATTCTTTAATCTGATATCTTCTCAACAGTTTTAAGAAGAAACAACTTCCTGTTTCAGTTCTGCTTGAACAGAATCTACTTGTGTTCATGAGTTCAGTGCATTTCTCTGTTGCAACTCGATCTTAAAAAAAATAATAATAATAGATAGGTGTAACTGACAGTTCAGGTATCTGGGTGTCTTATTCCTGAGTGATGGGATGGACCGGCGGATCAGAGTCCTCAGTAATGAGGGTGTTGCTTCGGTCATTTGTGGTAAACGAACGTTAAATTGAAAGTCAAAGCTCTGGATTTACTGGTCCGTCTACCTTCCAACCTTCACCTGTGGTCCATGAGGTTTGGATCATGGCTGAAAGAACCAGATCCTGGATTCAAGCAGCTGAACTTCCTTTCCCAGCTTTAGAGGGTGAGGAGCTGCGTCATCCGGGGCCAGTTTGGAATAGAGCTGCTGCTGCTCTGCATCAAAAGGAGTCAGTTGAGGTGGTTCTTCTGATCAGGATGCCTGCCTTTAGAGGTTTTCTGGGTATGTCCCACTGATAAGAGACCCCGGCCGGGACAGACCCAGGACTCTCTGGAGTTCTACCCCTCTGACACCTGGGAGTCACCCAGGAGGAGAAGAGGAGTGTCCCTGGGCAGAGGGAGGTCTGGGGTTTTCTCCTGGACCTGTTGCCTCTGCAGCCTGGCCGTGGAGAAACGTTAGAAGATGGAGATGCAGGAGTACATTGACAAAGTTGTTTTTTTATTATTATTATTAAATTAAGTAGAACTGCTTCAGTTTTGTTCTAAATGTAAAATCTGATGTGTCAATTTTTAGTTATTTAAAACAATGTGCATGTAGTTTTAGTGAATGTTTGACTAATTCTATGAACGTTTGTTTCATTCATAGGGGAAGCATCTTCACCATGACATCTTTATGGGTAAAACATTTTCCTTTGATGGTACTGATGCACAAAGTTAGAGGCTGAGATAGTCTGGACATGAGCAGAGGAATAATGATATAAAATAAAAAGGTGTTGAACTGTAAATAGGAGAAAAATAGTGTTTATGGTGATGTCAAACTGTTTCACATTCTAACCGTCAGTCTGATGATTTCAGGACGACTTGGAGAGCTTTGTGGATTCTCCTTCGTCTTTTTCTGCACAAGTAGGTCACGTTCCTGAAACCAGACACACGGGGTGTTGTCTATACACGTGGCACAATGAATTTACATGTTTGAATTCACCTGTTCCTTAGAGTGGAGACAGAGGAACCATCAAGCCTAAAGGAAACTTTAGCGCAGTGGACGACGCTGCGGCCATAAAGAAGGCCATCGATGGATTTGGTACAAAGTTCAGTTTTCATAACTTAATAACGTTTGATCCACTGCTGTTTGAATCCCAGAAAATAACATTTTAAATTACTTTAATACACCAAAATACCCAATAATCCTAAACTGAATGAAACATTGACAAGATGACATTAACATCATCATTAAAAGAGATTTAAAATAAATCAGTAAATTTAAGGAAAAACTCGAAATTCATAAGTTGAACTGCAGAAGAAAAAAAATGGTTGATAAAGGTAAGAAATTAAACCAAATGATGCTAGGAAAGAAAAAGCTAACCAAGTGTTGTTTTAAATGGGCAAGTCAAATCCTGATGCTAATTAAAAACTGATTTAGTTCAAATATTTTATCTTGACTATAAATATAAATTATTGTTATTAATCTGCAGTTTTAATATTTATCTCGTTTTTGTAAAAGCTAGTTAGCCAAGCAAACTTGGCTAAACTTAACTAACATTGAAGCTTTTGTAATTCTTTTGTTTCCTTTAAGTAGTTTATTATTATTATTATTATTAGTATTATTAGTATTATTATTTAGGATTTGTGTTTCTGATGAGTCAGTGTTGGTATATTTTGATAAAAATAACAAGTGACGAAAGGAATCATAAAACAGAGAAACGCTAAATTGAAATCCAAATTGGTGGCTTCAGTTACGTAAACCATTTTTATTCTGATTTTTTTTTAATGCTAACAAATGTAGCTGAGCCCCAAATTCCTGTTATTAAAGTATTTATTCTCTTATATTTATTTAAATGTGTTCTCTCCGATGTAAATGTTATTTTTGTTTCATGAAGCAGATGGCCGCTGGTCCTGAGCCTGGTTCTGCTAAAGGTTTCTTCCTCATGAGGGAGTTTTTCTTTCCACTGTCGCCTTCATGCTTGTTCAAGATGAGAGTTCTGTGATGGAGTTAAACTCAAAGCAGTCTGCTCCTCACATAAATAATGTTAATTTTTATATATACAGTAAATGTTTTTGTTCAGTGTCCTGAGACGACTTCTGTTCTGACTTGGCGCTTTATAAATAAACTGAATTAAATTAAAAAGCAGTTTTAATGGAAGTGGAAAATCTAGCAAAATGATTATCATCATGGCTAGCCTTAGCTAAAGCTAGTTAGCTTAAATTTCTAGAAGCTTTCATTTTATCCATTTATTTATTTTTATTGTAGTTTAATAAAAGGAACAAGTGACTTGTCAAGTTTTAAAACGGACTGATGCTAAGTTTGAAAATCCAAGATGGCGGCTCCAGTCAAGGACAACCAGCACTAAATGCTGCATGATTTGATCAGAAATCCTCATGATTTTATGTAGCTTAAACCAAAATAAATTTAATTTATATTATTTTTTAATGTAGGATGGTATGTTAAAGCACAGATATTTATCTAATACAGCCTTTACGGCTGCAAATCACAACCTAAATGAAAATTGCATTCTAATGAAAATCACGTTAGCATGGCTAATGTCTTTTTAAAATGTTTTCAGGAACAAATGAGAAGGTCCTGATTGACATCTTGACTCAAAGAAGCAACGCTCAGAGGCAGCTCATCTGCAAAGCTTATCAAGAAGCGACTGGCAGAGTAAGAAATTGATAACGATGGATCGTTTTTCTTATTTTTCTGACAATCGTCATTTTATTGTGTTCGGTTCTGCAAGTTTAATGTTTGTCAACTGGATCATGTTGTTAATGAAACATCAAACATGCTTAAACTCTTTTTTTTCTTTTACTTCTCTCTTAATAAGAGGGATTAAATAAACAATTGCTTCAACCACATGACTGAAAATGCAAATAAAGTTCCAGCCGAGACACAAGCATCACTCCCCATGATGCCTTTCTGCAAACAACCCAATAAATACAATAAGTAAATCAAAACTTCACCAAATTATTTAAAAAGGTGGATTTGTAAACGTATAAATAATTTTAGACATTTGCTTTATGAAGCCACTAGTGTTGATTTAAACTGAACCTCTAGAAATTAAAGTAGTTTAAGATTTGACAAACTTTAGGTAAACTACAGGATCATCTGCGTACAGAGACGCCAGATCTGAGTCAGACTTTAAATCCTGTTCTTCAGGACGAAGCTGCAGGTTGTGTGTTTGCACGGGCGTGGCTGTACGGCGCACAAACAGTCCTGCTCTGTTTCCTCCACAGACTCTAGACAAAGACCTGAAGGGGGACACACACGGAGACTTTGAAAACCTGCTGGTGGCGCTCATCACTCCTCCTGTGGCGTACGACTGCCATGAAGTGATGCGGGCCATGAAGGTCCGGTTCCTCTCGGGATAGCTCCCATAAATGTTGATGTTTTTAATAATTCTGACATCCAGAATTATAACCTTAAAGTGTTTTTTGTTTTGTTTTTTGTGTTTTGTTTTGTGTTTTGTTTATTTGTTGTGTTGTTTTGTTTTTTGTGTGGCATTTTTTGTTTGTTTTTATTTGTTGTTTTGTTTTTGTTTTTTTGTTTTTTGTTTTTATTTGTTGTGTTTTGTTTTTATTTGTTGTGTTGTTTTTGTTTTTTGTGTTGTTTTTTGTTTTGTTGTGTTTCTTTGTGTGGCATTTTGTTTTTTGTTGTGTTGGATTTTGTGTTTTTGTGTTTTGTTTTTTGTTTTGTGTTTTTTGTTTGTTTGCTTTTGTTTTGTGTTGTGTTTTGTTGCAGGGACCTGGCACAAAGGAGCACATCCTGACTGAGATCTTTGCCTCCAGGTCCAACCAGCAGATCAAAGCTCTGCAGAGTGAATATTTACAAGGTTAAAAACACTCCAACACCAATCAAAAGGCTGTGTTTTTAGGCTGATCAGCTGTGCTCGAGCTCAGTTTGTGTTGGAGACGACTCTCAGCTACCACCACACTGACTTTTAGCTCATCCTTTAGTTTACAGAGATGCAGCAATTTTTTTTTTTTTTGTTTATCTGTGGCTGCCATCTTGATTGTGTTTCCAAAAAAGCCATCCAGTGTTTCCTGAAACGTTTTGCCAACAGGCACAAAGATCATCACCCGCCTTTTGCCCTTCAGCGGCGAGCTCAAGTTAAAGTTGTGAATGAAAACCGGTTCAGCTGGTTAGATGTGTGGGCGTCGACGTGATTTCAGTCAGATGGTCCGTCTCTCAGTAATGACAACAAACGACTGAACGTTACATTCAGCTGAGGTTCAGGTGGTAGTAGCTGAGTCATTCGCAACACAGACTCTGAGAGCTAACACAGATCTATGTTCTCTCAGGTTTCACCCATTCAGCTCCAAAAAGATCAAATACAACTTTTATTGTTTCACAGATGTTTTATTTGTTTACGTGTATCAGCACCTTTGTTTGTTTGTTTTGTTTTTTTTTTTCTCCTCAGAAACAAAGAAGGAGTTGATTATTCAACTGAAAAGGGAACTTTCTGGAAATGTTTCCAAAGCGCTGCTGCTCTTGGCTGAGGTCTGTGAAAAAAGACGACTAACAAAATAAAATTTCTGTAGAACTTTTAAAACGAACGGGATGAAAGTTATCAGATTTTACAAACCGGGAGTCAAACCCACGGCCTTCTGTACGTTTTTATTTCTTTATTTTGAGCTGTTCTGACCGTTGGTTTATTCAAACCTTCGGCTCGGTTTTAAATATTCTGCTTCGACTTTTACTTTTTGTAACTTTTATAGTTTTTGAATTATTTGAATTTATTTACAAAACATTTCTCCAATCTTTGATTCCGTTTTATTCTTGCATCCCTTGGTTTTGCTGATTTGAGCTTCTGTTTTGCTTCTTAACTTTACTAACAAATTCTTCAGCTGATTTCAGCTGTTGTTTAGCTCTTTTTTTTCCCCCAGAATATTGTTAGGAATAAAATAATCTGTTAATCTGAAGTTGTGTTCTTGTTTCCAGGGCAACAGGGATGAAAGCACCAGCGTAAACAAAGAAAAAGCCAAACTAGACGCTGAGGTGGAGCCTGAAACCACACAAACTCCATCTGTCTCTGTTTACCTCACCCAGATTTAAAATGTTTGTTTGTTTCGTACAGGCTCTCTACGCCGCTGGAGAGAAGAAGTGGGGCACCGATGAGTCCAAGTTCATCGAGGTCCTCTGCCGGAGGAGCATCGCCCAGCTTCGACAGAGTACGTCCCTCTGGGTTCATTTCATCCGATACTTTTTAAACAATGAGTTATTTTTGAACACCAGTCCAGATGTTGACGGCGGCCATTTTTGCAGCCCTGGTCGAATACAAAAACCTCAGCGGGAAAACGCTGCAGCAGAGCATCGAAGGAGAGATGAGCGGAGAGCTGGAGGAGCTGCTGGTGGCTGTCGGTCCGTGATTTGATTCTGGATTCACTGTTTTTTAGCTCGTCTTTTACATAAATGTTGAAATGCTGCTGTTTTCCAGTGAAATGTGTGAAGAGCGTCCCGGCGTACTTCGCAGAGAGTCTGCACGAGAACATGAAGGTGAGTGTTTGATTTTTTTCAGGTGTGTTTTATTCAAAGCAACAGTTTCCAGATTACTTCTGCTGAAAGTATTTAAAATTATAAAATTATATATTTTTTATTCTGGGAAGTTATTTATATATAAATTTTATAATTGAGTTGGGCTACTAATGTGGCAATTGGGCTTTTTATATATATATTATGGTCATAACAGTCTTGCATATTCCCAATGAACAGTAAATTAAATCAAGTTGGACTTTTTTATGGCCATAATAGACTTCCATATATGTAATGGACAATAAATTAAGTCAAGTTGGACTAAATTATTGTTATTTATTATTGCTAAAATAGACTTCCATATTCATAATGCACAGTAAATTAAATCAAGTTGGACTTTTTATTTATTTATTTATTTTGGTCATTTATGACCATAGTAGACTTCCATATTCATAATGAACAGGAAATTACATCAAGTTGGAGTTTTTTTAATGTTTTACATTTGGGGTAATTTATGGCCATAGTATTCATAATGGACAGTAAATTAAATTGTTGGACTTTTTTTATTTATTTATTTATTTATTTATTTTTTTGTAATTTATGTCCATAATAGACTTCCATATTCATAATTGTCAATAAATCAAGTTGGAGTTTATTTATTTATTTATTTTTAATTTATGACCATAGTAGACTTCCATATTTGTAAAGTACAGTAAATTAAATCAAGTTGGAGGGTTTTTTGGTATTTTATTTAATTTATTTATTTTTATTTATTTATTTATTTATTTTTTTTTTTTGTAATCTGGTCATAATATACTTCCATATTCATAATGGGCAATAAATTAAGTTGAGTTGGACTAAAATATTTTTATGGTCAAAATTGACATTTATTTTGGTATAATGCATTAATCAAAGCCTGATCGTATGTTTGTTTATATTTTAAAAATACATTTTTTCTAGCAAACACAATAAAAACAAATTTATAGATATTTGTCTACTTTGAGTTTTGCTATAATATTGTTTTATTTAAAGGGATAGTTCAAAACTATGTTCATAAATATTTACACATAAGACAAGAAGAATTTTCAAGTGCAACGTCGGCCCTGTTAAACAAACGCAGGTCATTACTGGATGTACGTTCAGGTTCTGTGTGTACGTTGGGTCTGCAGGGAGGAGGTACCAACGAGTCCACGCTGATCCGGATCATGGTGAGCCGGTCTGAGATCGACCTGCTTGACATCAGAGCCGAGTTCAAGAAGCTGTACAACCGCTCTCTGCTCTCTAAGCTCGAGGTGAGTGCAACCACCGCTTCACCTCCAGTCGTTTGTGTAGTTTTCACCCATTTGTTCTGTTTTAATCTCACAGTTATTTCCGAGCTGCAGCTGCAGCCAGATTACGCCGGCTGTGGAGCAGGACCAGAGGGATCTGACTCTGGTGTTTGTCTCTAAGACTTTAAATCCTGTATTTGTTGGAGGGCTGTTAGTGATTTGACAACCTTTTCAATATCCGTACAACTAGCTGAGTTACAGCTAAGGTTGCTTAGTTGGGGCGGCCATCTTGATTGGTTTGACTCCAGATGTTGATGTTGTAGTTGCACATCCAATAACTTTGGTTCATGAGTTATTTTGCTTGGACCAAACAGTTCCAGCCAGGCGATAATGAAAAAAGTCAAATTATTTCTACATGGAACACAGAAGTCTTGCACTTGGCGAGAACATTTCTCGTTTTGTTAGCTGCAAAAAGTTCCATTTCTAATGAGAATGAGTTTTTTATTCATTTATTTGCATCATTTGGAGGTTTTGTTTCCTAAACAGACAACCTCAGTTTGTTTCAACAATACAGACAAGATGATGAAGGCTGTGGTTCTGGTACATGATGAGCCAGATTGATGGAGTCCAGTGAGACCAGATCTCAGACTGTGTTTTGGTTCGAACAGTCTGGACCTCAGTATTTGATCTCCCCCAAGTTAACTAACTAAAAGCTAACTAAAAAAATCTTTACATGCTGACCAGACAAGACAAATATTACCTACCAGATGACGGGTGACTGTCAAATGTGTGCACTAGTGCAAGTGTAGTTCCAAACCGTTGGGTGAAAATGACTCTTTGTACAAATACACAAACATCTGCACTTTTCTCCCACGAGTCCCAACCAGGTGACTTTTGAACCCTCAGGTGAGGAAGATGAAGCTTGATGTTCATAATTTGCCATTAAAGAGAAATTCTCCTCTTTTCTAACCTCAAAGAGAAACACTGAGACGTTGCAGGGGTTCCCAACTCTGGTCCTTGAGGAACACCATCCTGCATGTTTTAGTTGTTTCCCTGCTCCAACACACCTGGTTCAGTGACGTAATTACTTCCTCGTGTTATGCAGGAAGCTGTTAATCACCCATTTATTAAAATCAGATGTGTCGGTGCAGACTAGAGAAACAACTAAAACATGCAGAATGGTGTTCCTCAAGGACCATGGTTAGGAACCCCTGGTTTAAATGAAGGTGGATAATGTAATTCTGTCTTACTATTTGTTGTTTTATCATTTCTGATTTTTGTTTGTTTTATGATTTTTCTTTTGAAATGACGACATCCGAGAGGGATGCTGAAATGTGCCGTTAAGGACCACCGTCAAAGGGGCGTCGAGGCGATGTGGTGTTTCCCACCTGATTGGAATGAGTTCGCCCTGGGAGGGTTTTCCACCCCAAGCTGAGTCATCCTAAACTTGCAAGGGAGTTATTGATGAACAACCATGACCGGGGTGGGGGGATATGTCAGGAGCATTTATGTAAAAGTCATGGATGTTATCACTAATGTTAAATTACTGTATTTTTCACCGTATAAGTTGTATCAGTCCAAATATGTCTAAAAAAAGTGTGTGGGGAGGGGGACATAAATACGTCGCTTCACTGTATAAGTTGCATCTATTACATCACCACTGACGACCCAGAAATGTGGGCCGGTGTCATACCAAAAATCGATTGGCTGCCCAATGGCGGCCACGGGAGCATGTACGGGAGGACTTTAACAAGAATAACACTTAACAACAATTAATTGTTTTCTTGAAATTATAGTAAAAGTGTGTCTCAGTTGAACTTTTGCTTAATAAATGCACTTTGACGGTCAAATCAGCTGCATTTCAAAAGCAGATTTGTGGAAGCGGAGCGTGCAGAGAGAGGACTCGCTGTGCATTTCTTCGAAATTTAACAAGATAAGCACCTCAAACAATTGTTTGCTCGACATTATAGTAAAGGTGTGTCTCAGTTGAACTTTTACTTAATAAATGCACTTAATTTGTCAAATCAGCTTCATTTCGCTGGGGCGGCGCAGTAAAATGAAGCTAATTTTACAGTTTCTCCAGGCGAGCTGGACGAAGGTGTCGGTGTATGGCAGGACAATTGTCATTAATAACCACTTTTACCTATTACATGACACAGTGGCATGCCATACTACTCAAGTGCCAGCTAGTAGCTGAAACTGGTAGTGTTCAATATTTTCAACGTCTGAATTAATAAAAACTGTCAGATTGATTGGAAAAAATGCATAAATAAGTTGCTTCTGCATAGAAGCCGCAGGGTATGCAAATTAAGCAAAAATGTGACTTATAGGCCAGAAAATACGGTAATGTAGAATCATGTGTGTGTTGTTTTGTCTGAACAGAGAGGAGCCTGCACACATGATGAACTCCAAGGTCTCGTCTCTGTC
>JAVCKU010000003.1:1234142-1250619 GCA_032273985.1 Hypsolebias coamazonicus
CCTTGTAAAAAAAAAAAAAAACGACTGATTGTTTGGGTCGCTGGTGTCAGACGAGCTTCGTTCAGCTGGCACAAGTACGGCAGGGAAGTGAGCAACAAACATGCAAAGTTATGAAAATATGCAACAGATTCACAGTTTAGCAGAAACCGAGCTTCTACGAAAAGAGACGCGTGACCCGTGAATGACTGGGTTTGGATTTAGATTTTACGAACGTGTCGTGTGATCAGCCCGTTTGTGTACAAACCTCTTGTGAGCCTGTCGGATCAGTCCCATGTGCAACACCTGACGTCACCATAGTCCAATTCTGCAGCAAAGATCTGTGATTTATTCAAACATTTCAGTGAAACATTTATATTTTAAGATGGTCAATTCATCTTAAGAGAAATATTATTAAAAACACCTGCGCTCAATTTATTGTCCTCTGTCATGCAGTGAAGAGGGTGAGTTGGAAATGCCCACCGTCTGTGAGCATGATGGCTTGAAAAGTAAGTGAGGTACCGACTTCCTTTGGTGTGTGGCTACATGTAGGTGTAAGAAAGGTAACTTGAAAATCAGGTTGCCATTTCAAAATCCAAGATGGCTGCTGCCATAAATATCTATATGTGAACCTTGTGAGCTGGACAAGTTTAAATGTAAGCAACGTTCTTTGTTCTGTTTTGGCGTATGGCTTCATCTAGGAGTAAGAGAAGTCCCTATTACAGTTTGGGTTACCATGTCAAAATCCAAGATGGCCACCACCATGTAGATAGTAAAACGACCACCCCTGTCATTTGAAGAAACTGTTTTCTAGTTCTTATATTGTGTAAAAGTGTAGTTTCCTTAAATGACTGGGTTGTCTGCAAATTAATCTGTGGTGATTAGGGCCACCATTGGCCACCCCCTGGCTCCTCCACTGCACCTGCTGCTCCCTCCACTCGCCAGGATCCATCACTCTTAACAAAACCCTCCCTCTGTTCTTCTCCACAGTGTAACTCCTACTCACTTGCACCAAAACATTTAGGTTTACTTACACTCTGTTCAATTCCAGCCCAGAAAAACACTCATGTCTTCAAAACTAGCAACATTTACAATTAAAGATCCCTCAGCTGCGGGGGACGTCGACATACCGCTCGTTTTAGTAGATGCAGTTTTGTAAAAACCTAAAAAGACACTCCCATGATGCTTCAGACTTTTAAATCTGTACTCTGGTATCAATATACGATCGACCAAAACATGAACTGTAAGATGGATTTTTAGCTTGTGGTTAAAACGCCTTTTAAAATCCATTTTGTGGCATTAGACGGCTAAATATAATAACACGCCACAATCCTTGAATGAAGCTCAACTTCAAACTGTTCAGAAGGCGTCTGTGATGCGTTCAAAGACTGCGACGGTTGTTGATTGAACGTTTTTCACCCGACCCTAACTTCAACCCGGCCGCAGGCGTAACGTCCTGCACCGTTTCGTTTGTTCAGTTTGGCGTATTAAGAGCAGTTTGACTTTCATTCCTTCGTCCCCCCCACCCCCCTTTGAACCGTCTCCCCGGCTTTCCAAACCCAGAACTGGTTTCTAACATGTCATCCTCATCACGTGCCATGAAATCAACGGTCCGTCCTTCATTCCCGTCCCCGTCTTTTCCTTCTCTTCCTTCCCCAACAGCTGCAGCAGTACCAGCAGGCCTTCGTCCAGCAGCAGCAGCAGCAGCAGCCTCTTCCCTACATGCCTCCCCCGCTTGAGTTCCAGATCCCTGTGGGTTCCTATAATGCCACCACACCCACTCCTGGACCTGGACCTGGACTGGGCCCGATGGGAGGACCGTCACCTGTGGAACCCTCGTACACAAACACCAGGTAACGTTCTTCAAATAGGTCAATGGAGACGTGTGTGTGCAGATCAAGATGTTTAATTTCTTATCTTTATTTTATTTTAGACCGGTGCATCTAAAAAAAATAGAAAATCGTGAAAGTTTTTTTGTCATCCACTTCAGAAAGTGAAACTCATATTTTAAAGAGTGAAATATTTTAAATATTTTTCTTGTAATTGTGTTGATAAATATCAATGTCTCAGAAAATCAGAATATTCCAGAACCAGGTTCTGGTACCTTTGTCAGTGTGGGCCAGAGCCGAGTCCTGCTGGAAAATGAAGTCAGCAGAAGATGGAAGTCTCTAAAAATGTCCTGCTAGATGCTGCGAGGACTGTGGGCTTCAGAAAACCCAGTGGACCAGCACCAGCAGAGGACATGAAACTTCACTCTGGACTTCAACATCGTGGACTCTGGACCTCTCCTCTTCCTCCAGACTCTGATTTACAAATAACATGAACATTTAATCTGAACAGAGGACGTTGGGCCACTGAGAGACAGTCCGGTTCTTTGTCTCCTCAGCAGGTAAGACGCGTCTGATGTCTCTGGGTCAGGAGTGTCTGGACTTGAGGAATGAGACATTTGGAGCTCATGTCCAGGAGTTAATCAGCTGATCAGCCCGTGACACCAGGAGTTTATAATTTTAAACCTGTCCACAATATTCTCATTTTATGAGACACTGACTTTTGTTTTTTCCATTATAAGTTATAATCCTCAAAATTACAAGAAATGAACAATTGAAATATTTAACTGTTAATGAATCTATACAGTTTATGAGTTTCACTTTCTGAAGTGACAAAACATCTGAACATTTTCACAATATGTTAGATGCACCTGTAAACTACATGTTTAACTTTTAGCGTCTGTGCTGGTGGAGATACTCTGGGGGTTTTTTTTCATCTGAGGAGCTGAAATTTGAAACCGTTGAGTAAAAATAATTAACCTCGCAGGTTTCGTTTAGTGGGAACGTTTGCAGAAACGAACATGAAAGATTAATTTTCATCTGCAAACACACAAAAAAAAACAAGTTTATCAGATTTCTACAAACAGCCACGCTAAAAACTAAAAATACTTGAAGGATACATAAAGAGGTGTCCGTAAGTTATTAGGCTTCAGCTACAATCTAATATTTTTATTGCATTTATCAACCCAGAAACACGAGAAACAAACATTTTGTGTGGTTATAAACGTGGCTTTTTTATTTTATTTTGGGGCTTCTCACCATTTTTTTCCTTAACTTTTTGGTCACTCCACCAAATTAGTGGTTGAGATCAATTCTGCCACGTTTATTTAAAATAATAATTAAAAAGGCGTGTTGGTGTTTGGAACGCTCAAAACGCAGACGGATGTCTGGAGCAGGGTTTGGCGTCACTGAATCTGTTTTGTTCCCTCCCGGCAGTAGAAACCCTCTGCTGGCCACCGACGGCGTCGCTCCAACCGCTCGGAGCAGCAGCAGTCACCCCCCCGACATGTCGGGCTGGAACCCCTTCGGAGAAGACAACTTCTCCAAACTAACCGAGGAGGAGCTCATCGACCGAGAGTTCGACATGCTCAGAGCAAGCAAGTGACCCTTTTGAGCTGTTTTCTTCCAGTTTGTTTGTTTGTTTGTTTTTAAGGCGTTTGTGTCCAAATGTAAAAACTGGTTCAGGAGAAAGTCGGACATGAACTGTTTAAAGTTCAATACCATATTCAGGAATTTCTTTTAATTTCTGATTCTCACGTTTATGTTAGTGTGAACTTTCATTCAGCCTTCACTGCTTTCCTGTCTACCGTAATTGCCGGTCTATAGAGCGCACCCAAATATTCATTCAACCTTTATTTAGGCAGGTTAATCTCATTGAGCCTCGAGGACTCATTTACAAGACACTAGAAATAAATTAATTATTTACATAAATAAGCCGCGGGGTTCACGTTGTAACATGAGAGACGTGCTGCTCTTTGTAGATCAAGAATCAACCACCGGATGACATTTTATAAACTTTGTTTTGCTTTTCAACACAGAGTGAACTCCACAGGTCTTCATGACACCTCCCTCACCCGGGGTCACTACTGAATGTTCTAACACAAACTAGAATAACAAGAACACACTAATAGTGATTAGTCTGATAAAAAGATCAATGCTAACAGTTAACCGAAATAATTAAAATTTAACATAAAATTCACCCATAATCCTTCCCTGAGGTCATGTGACCGAAAGTCAACCACAATGAACCAATGAGGTAGTCTCACTGAGTCACCCCCTGTGAGCACCCAGGTGTGACGAGGCTAAATGTTTTGGTGGCAGGAAGCTCGTTAGCCCGTCTAAATAAATAAATAAAATAATCATAAATTAGCTGCAGCATTGTTTAAGCTGCAGGGTTCAAAGCCTGTGAAAACTGTAGCGGCTTATAGACCGGGAAGTACGGTAGTTTCTTCTGAACAGTTTATTTTTTTGGACTCAAACTACGTCTACAAACTTCACTGATTTAACTGTTCACACGTGGCTCAGTTTGGAACAGTGCTTCATGGTTTAATACTTTTTGAATTAACTTTATTTACAAGTTGTTGCTTCATAGAAACGTGTAAAGATATTTTCAGTTTTTTTTTTTTTTTTAAGCATTGTTCCATTTAAAATCTGCTTCAGCGAACGTGATCTTTTTGTTTTGTGCACCATGTATTTAGCTTTAAGCTGCACCTCAGCTACAGAGTAGCTAAAGAACAGAAGCTAAACTTGTCAGGTTTCCTGCTAAATTAAATCTCTTCTTTGAGCGTCTTTAGCTGATTTGCTAACGTTCGCCTCTCTGAACTCCTCCGAGCAGAAAAACCCGCGGAAAGATCAGCGAGCTCGGAAACGGACCAGCCGGCGCCCTCCAGCGTCAAGCCGCCTCCCCCCGAGGATCTGTTCGGCTCCATCCCGTTCGTGGCCAACGCAGGCAAGTCTTAGGAGTCTCTACCACGAGGACCCCACACTGTGGACCCCCTGACCCGCAGGCAGGAGCCCCCACACCTGTTTCAGGTTTAGCCTGGAAAGTCCAGGTGTTGCTTTTGGTTCAGGAGGAGAACGATGAGCAGCTCAGAGGGTCCGCATCGTTACCGCTTTTAGATTTTATCGCTCTGCTTCAAATGACGTTCACGACGTTCTCCTCAAACTAAAGTTTGTGTTGCAGAAGGACTTGTTTAAAAGCAGTTTGACTGTCGTTAAAAGCAATACGTAAAGTAAAAATAAGACGTTACAACAAAACGTTAGAGGGCTGAGTGTTCACTCCACATTCCACTTCATACATGACATCACTAGAACTTTTAACTGGTACTTTTACATGTAGGTGGATAATTGACAGAATCTGTGACTGCCCTGCACGACAGCCCTTTGCGTGTCTGTGTTACTCAGCTACACATCAGTGTGGAGCGGCGTTTAACAACGAGCAAAAAAAAAAACTTGTTACACAACTTATTTTTATTGTTCGAGAGGAAAAAGATGCGTCGATCTGATCAGATTGTGATTTTCTTCAAGTAAACGAGCAGATATTTGTACTCGGAGGCGTTTAAATAAATGTACTTTAATATCTGATTCCACTCCTGAGAAACCAAAGCAGCCGATGGACAAAATGCACAACTTTTTATTTTAAATCTTTAGGGGCCATTGTGTATTTTCCATCCATCCATCCATCCATCCATCCATCCATCGCCTTTACCCGCTTCTTCCTGTTCAGGTCACTGGTACACACACAGACAAACAACCGTCCACTCGTTCACAGCCTAACATGCATGTTTTTGGTGTGTGGGAGGAAACCGGAGTATCCGGGGAAAACCCACGCATGCACGAGAGAACATGCAAACTCCACACAGAAAGGTCCCGGGCCGGGATTTGAACCGGCAACCTTTTCACTGAGAGGCAACAACTCTACCAACTGAGCCACCTTTTGTATTTTCCATTTAATATATTTTTTAAAAGCATAATTTGAACAAACCTGTCATGAAGTCTTTTAGAAGAACTCGACTAAATTAAAGAAGGGTCATTGTTTAAACTCGTTTCAACGTAGCAAATATCGGCTGCTTTGAATAAAATAAAATGGAAAGAGAGCAACAGGAAGTCTTTAATATTTCAAAATACGGCTCTTTAAATAGTTTTATTTTTTAATTTTATCACCAAATAAATGTCACCAGCTCGGCCCTGAGCAGAGAGGTTCATCTGAAAATCTCTTTCATCCTGACTGGAGTTTAAACGTACAGAAAACACCGAGTTGTCCGACGCCGTCTCAAAACGTCTCGAAACGTTCCCAGATTTCTCCGCGGGGCCTCGCCGCCGTCTCGACCGCGTTCTGAAAGTTTCCACGATGTTTTCTCTCAAATCCTCCGACCCGTTTCAAGAGCACTAAAGCAGTGCTGAGTTCTCAGGGGTCGCTCGGTGCCGCTGCAGCGCAGTGAGACGCTGCTGTCCACGGTGCGTTCACGGACCTAGTGGAAAAAGTTCAATTTTTGAGCGTCAAATAGACCGATCAGCGTTTGGTTCCGCGCTGATTAAACAATTCAAACGTCTGTTTCACAAACATGTTGATGAACTCGTAGAATTTCAGTTCAGAACCAGATGTTGGGTCCAGTCTGAGCCGGGTCGAGCTGAACCGTGCTCTGATTTCATTGTAAAAATGTCCGTTGAGCTGTGGCGGCGTTCGGACCCTGGTTCTGTCTTTATCGGGTTCATTCTCTCGTTTCTGTGTTGAACATTTTAGTTAAAGTAAAAATAACTTGTTTTAAATCCAACACGTCGTCGTTCGTAGGGTGACACCAGGTACCGGGCCCGTTTCTGTTCCTAAATGCAACAAAACCCGAACGTCGCTCGACTCCGGCGCCGAAACTGCACTCGTCTGAAAAGAGGAGGAAAAAAAATCACTTGAAGTTTGTGTCTCGTTTGTTTACGATACCTTCGGTTTCCTCTCAGACGTCAGAACTTTGAGCCTCAAACGCTGAA
This sequence comes from Hypsolebias coamazonicus, assembly GCA_032273985.1. NCBI lineage: Eukaryota > Metazoa > Chordata > Actinopteri > Cyprinodontiformes > Rivulidae > Hypsolebias > Hypsolebias coamazonicus. Next base: position 1,240,928 of record JAVCKU010000003.1, read on the forward strand.
GTCGCGCTTCACTCGCACGTGCGTGAGCGTGCACGTGTGTGTGGCAGAGCCACAGTGAACGGGCGAACGTTGACGTCAGCAAAAAGCTTCTGTGCCTCGTTTCTCTTGCTGCTGCGACGTAAAACAAACAGTTTGGATCAGAAACATTCACGAGACGCTGAAGAACATTTTATCAACTTTTATTTAAATTCATCTCTCGTGTTGAAACGCGTTCAGCGGCTGCAGTTAGAGCAGAAAAAGGCAACATGATGCAATCAACGCTCTCTTTTATTGTTTTCATTGCTCAGAGAATTAAATTTCAGTTTAAAAATAAAAATCTGACCGGAGGAAAAACGGACGGCGTGAAAAGATTTGCAGCGAATCTTCGCTCGGCCTTTTCGCGTCTCGTCTTTCAGGTCGGTGACGTTTGAACGCTTCGCCTCCAGCTGCAGGTTTCGCGTCGGGGTCGTCTTTTTGTGCCTTTTGCTTTAAAATCTTTTTCTGGTCCTGGAGCTGCTTTGGTGCCAAACGGTTTCTGTTGTTCGTGACGGTCAGAAACGAGCGAAGCTCCTCCCAGAAGGTCTTAATCTCCTAAATGATGTGAAGTTTCATCTGTTCTTGATGCAGCTCTTAGTCTGGATCCTCCTCAGTTAATAAATGAGGCTTCAGCGCCCTCTGGTGGTGATTTCCATCATTCAGCACCGGCTGAGTTTACAGATTCAACTCGGAGCAGCCGGGACTTTTAGAAAGGGAACTGAATCTCATGAACGCCTCCTGCTCGAGCCGTTTTCTGCTTCTACTGACCGACCTCGTCGCTCTCACAGAATTCTTTAGTTTTCAGTTGAGTTGAACAAACGGTTTGTTCTGGTGGTGGGAGTGGCCGCTGCCTCGTTTCCTGTTCATCTCAACCAGCTGACGGCACGGCGTCGTTTGTGTGTCTCGTACAGTCCTGAAGGGCTCGAGCCGCTTCACGTCCGCCGCCCGTCGTGTAGCCGAAGGTAAGTTTAGATCGATGGTTTCGCTCTCGGCTCTGAACGGACCTCGGGTCGGTTGTTTGTCGTGCAGCGAGACAGCCACGCTCAGAAACATGTGTTTGTGTTGGACAACCAGAGCCGTTAACTGCACTTCAGTTCTGCTGAAGCTGCAGAAAAGCATCAAACTGTCCCAAATTAAAAAGGTTCATGTTTACATTTGTTTTCCTCCTTCAAGTATTTGTTTGTATTTTTATCAGTTTGAGTCCAGGACCGAGCGGTCCATTGTTTCTGTGAACAGCCCTGTATCAGCCTGTAAGTGTGAATGTATCTTTACAGAATGTTGTTGATGAATAAAAACAACGTTTCAAACCAACCTTCCCTCTGGTTGTCTTTTTAAACCTCCGACCTCCACCTCAGCATAAAAACCAGATGTTCCTGACGTGGCTGTCTCGTTCGAGCGCTTCTGTTTCTGTAAAACGTTGTTTCCAGTTTTCTTTCTGTCTGCAGTAACTTTAACACGTTTAGCTGCTAAACTCGTGTCTCGATACAAATCGTCTAAACACATTTGTCATTTAAAACCTTAAGGGAATGCACGTCGCCCGCCACTTTGAATTTCTATTAAAATCAAATAGGAATAAAAATTCTAGCTCAAATCTTGTCAGAGTACGAGCAGAGAACGACTCTCAGCTACTACCACACCAGATCTCATCACGTCTGTACAGTTCAGTGCGTTCTCTTCATTTTATGTGCAGGCTGAGGTCGGTTAGCTGCGGCAGCCATCTTGAATCTGGCAGAGTCTCTAAACGTTCAACAAAAGATCAGTTTGAAATCCGTCCAGTGCTTCATGAGATATTATGCTAACAAACGAAGGTGCAGGCGTTTACGCAGTCGTTCGTCTTCCCCGAGACAGATGTATAAGGTAAGAGTCGTCCTGAGACCAGTCTGGTCCTGGTCCTCGGGGGCCACTAACCTGCACGTTTGAGCCGACAGTTAATTCTTCTGTTCGCGTTCGCCCACTGAGCCACCGTGCAGGATGGGGCCAGGACCGGACACCCCTGGTCCAGCATCATGTCGACCATGTTTTTTTTTTTAGACGGACGAGGTTTGACTGCAGCCATCGAAGCTGCGCCGGCTCCGTGTCCGAGGCGTTGGAGGAGCGTTCAGTTTGCAGCCGATCGTTTATTCAGTTCCTGAAATAAATCTGAGCGCTCATCGACTCGTGGAGGCCGTTTTCATTTTCAGATCTAGAGTTTGATCAAACTTCAGATTTGACTGATGTGAATTTTACTGGTTAACTGTAAAAACTAAAAGTTTTAGTTTAAAACAGGAATAAGAAAATGTTTTGTGTTGAAAAGCATCATTAAATGTCTCCAGGACCCTCAAAGGTTTAATTTTAAAAACAACTTCACAAGAAGCAGCTAAAGCCCAAATGAAAAACAACTTGAATCTGTGAACCGCTGACGACCGGTGAGTGCTTGAAAACATTTTACTAACACAAACAGCAGAGTGAGACGTGGTCAGTTCGTCTTCCAGACGTCTTGAAGAAATGGCAGCAAATTTAAAGGAAACCTCAGGAAACCCAATGCTGACCCCAACTATAGGATTTATCAGAAAGGAGTCTTAAGAGTATCCGCCTCCCGTTCCACTTTTAGAAACTCCAGGAACCACAAGTAAACCTGTAGTCCAACAGTGAAGTCCTCTGTTAGGAAAATATAGAGGAGCGAGCGGTACGTCACTGTCCTTCATTGCTGAAGGACTTGAATAGTGAATGTTGGTACTTTCAGAGATGAGTGTTTTTCTGGACTGGAGTTGACCAGAGAATAAAAACCCAAATGTTTTTAGTGCAAGATATTCAGGTGAGCAGGAGTTACTGTGGAGAACAGAGGGAGGTTTTTATTTTTATTTGTCTGAGGCAGCGGAAAGAGACATTTTATCCACCACCAGGCACAGTGGTGTAGCTGGGGGGTGGCCATTGGTGGCCTTGGCCTCCATAGATTAATCAACAAAGTTCAAATAATTCTCAGTCGGGTCATCTGGACAGTTTCTCTTTTTATAGATGTTTCACCCTCTATCTGGAGGGCTTCGTCAGTCTGAGGAGTTCCAGTAAACTGTTCCTCCACCAAGCAGTAAACGTAAGTGGATCAACCAGTTTGCTGAGAATTAATGGATTTGAACTAAGTAGAAGTTAAGTTTAAATTCAGTTAATATTTGTAGACGTTAAAAACCAGGCTGGTTCCAGTCAACGATGAAATGCTCGTGGGTTTCCAGCGGTCTCAAACTTCACGTTCCGTTTTCGTGTCGGAGGAATGCGTCTGTGCTGCGGCAGAGGTGATCTTCTGTCACAGGAAGTCGTGTTTGGACCACGTTAGTTCTCCTGCCTGACCTGCAGCTCGTAGTCCTTCAGCTGTTCCTCCCAAAGAGACGGTCTGTGAGATTCAAGTGTCGAGGTGGAGCAGATGCACAGCTGCTGATGTCTTTTGTTCTGGACTCTGTGGCGCCGCCTTGTTCCCTTTGTGGACGACGAGCGTTTGGCGGATGTGTCGTCGCGTCCTGCCAGCTGGGAGGTTCCAGTTCTCGTGTTCGCAGCAGGGGTCTTCTGGTTTAGAGCCTCCTCTAAACACAGAACAATAAATTGGCTCCTCGTTCGCTGCAACGTTTATTTTCAACACAGTTGGAGACTCTCCACTCGCTAATTAGGCTAATTTTTAAGTTGCCATTATTCAAATCTCTTGGACTTACTCTTCTTTTTTTGTTCTTCTTTAAATGCCAACAGGAATTTATAGAAACGAGTGGAAGTTACTTCATTTTCTTCACGTCCTGAGAAAGTTAGACTTAATAATTTGAACCTTTTTTTTTCTGGGAGATTGAAGTTTTAAAAGCATTTCTGTGAATCTTGAGGTCGGGCGTGTTATTCCTTCAATCTTTATGCTCAGAGGAAACCAGTCTCAACCACATCAAGACACAAAACCAATCATTTGAGTCCAGTAACGCCACAGATTAAAGAGGTCCAGTGGGAATGGCGCAAAAATTAAAACTTTGTCTTGTTGCAAACTTAAGTTTATCCTGGACCTTATCAAGCGCAGAGTTTGTAACAGTTCACGACAGATTTATGGATACAAAGTTATGTAACGAGTCCAAACAAACAAAGGTTTGAGTCCCACGTTGGGCTGATCGTTCAGAGGTCACAGCCTTCACAGTCATGAAATAAAATCTACAACGTAACTCGTTTATAACTTATAGCTTTAGAGCCACGCTAAGAAAAAATTAAATTAAAGACATAACATTACGAGAATAAAGTCATACAAGGCTACTACCACCCCACCCCACCCATGATTTGGATCCCCGACTCAACCCGTCAATGAATCTAGTAGGCGTGTCAGCAAATGACCAGTCTGAAGCTAAATGCTCCTGAGCTGCAGCCCATTAGAAGGCCTACATCTTGTAGTTTTGCTGTTATACAACGTTTTATCAATGCACAGCTTACCTGCATACAGTCAGGTGGTACGCTCTAATGGGCTGCAGCTCTGCAGGTAAACAGCATTTAGCTTTGGACTGGTCGTTTGCTGACACATCTACTGGATTGATTGGTCGAGTCGTGGATTCAAATTATGGAAGAAAAAAAACGAGCACCGCCAAAAAAAAGTCTTGTACGACTTTATTCTCATAATTTTATGGATTTTAATTTTCTCTCTTAGCGTGGCCTTAAAGCTGCGTCGTAATAACTAAAAAGTAAAAAAATTAACAAACTAACAAAGGATAAAGTACCTGTTTAATACAGTTTAACAAAAGGACTATGCAGGTTGATAAGTTTATTTTAAATTAGCAGGAAACTGAACAGAACAGTTTGTTTGACTGAAGCGGCTCGAATAAAAGAAACCTTCATTTATTTAAAGATTTTATTTTATTTAAGTTTTCACTTCCAGTTCTCGTTGGTAATTTGTTCAAAACCACTTTTTTTTTTCCATCATCAACCGGCATGAAATGAGTCAAATGTTGAATTTTATGGTGAATTTATGGGGAGGTTAAACTTCTGCAAACAGTTTGGTCTGTTTTGTTCTGTGTTAGAATCATTCTGTCAATTTACTGTCATATTAGCTTCTGTTACCATGGTTACACATATTGAATTTATTTATTTCCATGTTTGATGTGGTTAAATTAGAAAGAATCAAGCCGGGCCCTCGGTGGTTTCTGAAGGTCAATACAAGCACCGGTAACAAATTTTAATGTAGGACTCATTAACAGTACTTAAGTCGCCAACAGTATGTATGTCATTAACTATTAGTCATTAACAGTATTAACAGTATTCAAGTCATTAACAGTATTTTTAGTCAACAGTATTAGTCATTAACATCATTAACAGTATTAAATACATTAACAATATTAAAGTTATTAACAGTATTTTAAGTCATTAACAGTATTAACAGTATTAGTCATTAACAGTATTTTAAGTCATTAACAGTATTAGTCACTAACAGTATTTACAGTATTTAAGTAATTAACAGTATTAACCGTATTAGTCATTAACAATATTCAAGTCATTAACAGTATTATAAGTCATTAACAGTATTAACAATATTTAAGTCATTAGCAATATTCAAGTCATTAACAGTATTTACAGTATTTTAAGTCAATAGTATTAACAATATTTAAGTCATTTACAGTACTGTATTTGCCATTAACAATATTTAAGTCATTAACAGTATTTAAGTCATTAACAGTATTTAAGTCATTAACAGTATTAACCGTATTAGTCATTAACAATATTCAAGCCATTAACAGTATTTTAAGTCATTAACAGTATTAACAATATTTAATTTACAGTACTGTACTGTATTTAAGTCATTAACAATATTCAAGTCATTAACAGTATTTACATTATTTTAAGTCATTAACAGTATTAACAATATTTAAGTCATTTACAGTACTGTATTTGTCATTAACAATATTTAAGTCATTAACAGTATTTACAGTATTTAAGTCATTAACAGTATTAACAATATTTAAGTCATTTACAGTACTGTATTTAAGTCATTAACAATATTTAAGTCATTAACAGTATTTACAGTATTTAAGTTATTAACAGTATTTAATTCAACAGTACATTATTTTAAGTCATTAACAGTATTTACAGTATTTAAGTCATTTACAGTATTTACAGTATTTAAGTCATTAACAGTATTTTAAGTCATTAACAATATTTAAGTCATTAACAGTATTTCCAGTATTTTAAGTCATTAACAGTATTAACAATATTTAAGTCATTAACAGTGTTTACAGTATTTAAGTCATTAACAGTATTTACAGTATTTTAAGTCATTAACAGTATTTTAAGTCATTAACAGTATTTACAGTATTTTAAGTCATTAACAATATTGTAAGTCATTAACAGTATTAACAGTATTTAAGTCATTAACAGTATTTAAGTCATCAACAGTATTTAAGTCATTAACTGTATTTTAAGTCATTAACAGTATTTACAGTATTTTAAGTCATTAACAGTATTTACAGTATTTTAAGTCATTAACAGTATTTACAGTATTTTAAGTCATTAACTATATTTCCTCAAGACTTTCAATCGGTGCTTTAAAAGAAAGGTGTTCAAAAGGAGTTTAACCTTTGAACTTGTGCTCCTGCAGGAACCAGCGTGATGAGGAGCGAGCAGACCACTGAGGTGGTTCCAGCGTCCATCGAGGGTCCAGAGCCGACCAAGGAGCCCAAACCGAGCAAGAAGAGTAGCGTCAGACCCGGCGACGAGTCGGATAGCGACTTCGAGTCTGACCCCCCGTCACCAAAAAGCAGTGAGGAGGAGGAGCAGGAGGAGGAGGAGGCCTTGAACAGTGAGCACGGCGAGGACACCGAGCCGGAGAATTTAGGACAGAGGCCTCTGCTGATGGACTCTGAGGAAGAGGAGGATGAAGACAAACACAGCTCTGATTCGGACTACGAACCCAGCAGGGTCAAGAGCCGCTCCAAGAAATCTGCAGACCGTAAAGAACCTGCGGCGGCGCCCGGGACTCCTGCAGGGACGAGTCTGATCACCCCTCCTCTGTCCCCCGGCGGCGCGAGACCACCGGAGGACGTGGACATGTTTGGCGCCATTCCCTTCCTTGGAGGAGCGTCACCTGTGGAGCCCTTTAAGAGCACCGACATCTTCACCAAAGCACCTTTCAGGCAGGTGAGCCTGGAGCGTCCAGCCGCCGACGAGTTTGACGTTTTCATCAAAGCGCCGTTCAGCCGGAACCTGTCCAAGTCCGGAAAGAGCGGCGGGGACATCCCCATGGGTCAAACGCCACCAGTTTCCCCCGAGGCCATCGATGTTTTTGGTTTTTCCCCCTTCCAGCCGGGCCCCGCCGAACCTCCCCCCACCACCTCGAGGAGCGCCGACGACATTTTCCGCTCGTCCTTCGAGGAGTCGGCGGGTCAGCAGCGGCTGAAGCAGCGCAGCCTCCAGAAGCTGTCGTCTCGACAAAGGAAAACCAAGCAGGAGGCTGCGGTGGGGGGCAGCAACGGGAAAAGGCACCACGGGACCCCGACTGGAGGGCGCAAGAGCAACAAGCCCACCTACCGCACCCCCGAGAGAGTCCGCCGGCACAAAAAGGTTGGGCGCAGAGACTCGCAGAGCAGCAGCGAGTTCCTGAGCACCTCCGACTCTAAAGAGAACATCAGCGTGGACATCACCATGTCCGAAGGGAAGGACAAGTGCGCGCCTCTGTCGGCGGACGACCCAGTCCTGGACCCGTTCGGAGCCAGACCCTTCCACCCTCAGGACAGCGGCCGCCTCAGCCAGTACCCGGGCCTCGGCGACAACAAGAGCGACGTGAGCGCTGCCAAGTCCTGGACCGGGTCTCTGAACGGCGGAGAGAACACGGATGATTTTGGAGCGGTGCCGTTCACAGAACTGGTGATCCACAGCGGACCTCAGCAGCAGCCGGTGGACCTGGACCCGTTCGGAGCTGCACCGTTCCCCTCAAAGCAGTAACCGTTTCCTGAGTCTTCCCTCTCGAGTCGGGATCATTTTCAATATTCTGTTGTTTATTAGAGTAAAAAAAAAAAAACTGGATCTGTGGAGCCTCGTGATGCTGCATCTTGAACAACTTTGAATTCGAACCGTGACTCTAAAGATCAACTCTCGACTCCTCGTCGTCCGCCTTCTGATGCGTTTTCAGCACCGCCAAGCCTTACCTGAGCTGGGCTCCGCCTTGCCTCCCAGAACCTGGGAAACATCTGGGGGAGTTGTAACTTCGCTGCACCTCTTTAAAGTTTCCTCTATGCATTTTTCACCCGGGCGTGGTTCTGTATCGTTACAAGGGAAAGATTTTTATAATAGTTTTTACGAAAGTTGGAGCAATGTTTCCTGTCACCTTTCAGTTTGGGCTTTTTTTCTTTCCAGCAGGAAGCATCTTTGGAATTATTGGTAATTTTCCTTTTTATGAGCTTAAAGTTCTTTAGAAGTAAGAAATAAATGAAACGGAGATAATATCCAGGATTCTGACTCTGCAGTTTCTACTGACACAACAAATCCCACGACAGATTAAAACCTGTGAAGTTGCAGACCAAGATAATCTGAGACTTGGTGCCATTAAACATTTGAAGGAATTTAACGCAGTGACTATAAAAAAATCTATTTATTGTAAGTTTTAATCAAAAAGACATGAGGAGGTATTCAGATGAGGTCTGATGACCTAAAATTCGTAGTTCGAGACTAAAGTGGACCGCGGTCTCAACGACCAGCAGTTTATGGAACCCTGTTAACAAATTAAACCGCTGCAGCTAGCTGTAGCACTTCAGCAGGCCTATCATACTCAACAGTTTAAGCTGGTAAGAAATTACTTTGGTCTCATCCAGAGCTGGATTCAGTTTCTGCATCAGGTAAGATATTTACTGCTCGTGAGCGTTCCACAGGAACGTCACTTTAAGAGCATAATGTCTTTAAACACATCCACAAAACGTTTCATGTCATGTTTATATTCCTCTGTGTCGTTTCTGAACGGGCTGAGGCGGCGTGAGGTAGTATCAGAGCCGTAACCGCCGACGTGTGTGAAGGGAAGCCGAGTCGGGTTGAGATCATCTGGTTAACGTGTGGAGTTCTGGCTTCACGTCTACATGAACCCGTTCTGCTGAAGTGCCTTTCATGGCACAAAAACATTTGATTAATTCATTTGTATAAACGTAATGATAGAAACGGTTCTTCCACATACAAGACAAAGTTTTTTTTATAAAAATCCAGACACATCAGGACAGTGACTAATTTAAAACAATGTAATAACAGATCCTAAAACTTCAATTAATTCCAAAATGACGAACATTTAGGTCATAAAGCTGGGTGGAAGAACCAAAGAGTTCACGGACTGGACTTCAAACTGGAGCGAGTGAGTCTGGATGGGTTTACTCCCACAGATCAAAAACATGCTTGTTGTGTTCATAGATAACTAAATCGTCTCGCTGTACCCTCCATACCGTATTTTCTACCGTATCAGTCGCATCAGTCCAAATATGTCTAATAAAATGAAAAAAAAATCCAAAATATGTCACTTTGCCGTATGGGTCACATCTATTATGCGTCACCGCTGACAACCTGGAATGTGGGCCGGTGTTGTGCCAAAAATCTATTGGCGGCCACGGGAGGACTTTAACAAGAATTTAACAAGATAAACATTTAAAAACAATTACAGGTAGTCCTCAACTTACGAACGGGTTCCGTACCTACAAACCGTTCTTAACTCGATTTTGATGTAAGTC
>JAVCKU010000003.1:1289272-1300624 GCA_032273985.1 Hypsolebias coamazonicus
TAGCTGAATGATACAAGATATATATGTTGTGCCATTTTATGCAAAGTTCAAACATCATGTCAGTGGACCTTTAAGCTGCTGTGCGGACAAAACTGCTGCCTTATAAATGTTTTGACATTTTGCTATCCTGTTCTCATGTTTAGCTGACGTGTTGCCACTTTTAGCTAGCATTCCACAACTTTTGGGTTTTAGCTAGCCTTTTGATGCGTTTAGCATTTAGTTAATGTTGTTGCTACTTTTAGCATTACAATAAACTTTTGCCACTTTTAGCTACCTTTCTGCTCTTTTGATTATAGCTAGCAATTTTCTACTTACTGCATTTAGCTAGCCTTTTGATACTTTTAGCATTACAACAGTCTCTTGCCATTTTGGGCTCGTCTTTTGCCACTTGCCTTCCTGTCTGCTACATTTAGCTTCTTTTCAGAATTTCACTACTTTTAGCTACGTTTCTGCTCCTTTGATATTTTAGCTAGCATTTTTTATAGCATTTAGCTAGCCTTTTGATACTTAAGCCACTATTTTGTTGTGTGAAGATTTTAGCTAGTGCTTTTCTACTTTTGGATTTCCACCAGCATTTTGCTTTTTTTTTTTAGTGTTTTGCTTGTTTTTAGCTTTTATAGTTGATGTTCTGCTTTTAACTTTAACTCAGTTTTGGCTTTTTCAGCTGTCATTCAGCACTGACATCTACTTTTCTCAGTAATTGCTGTTTCTTCCATTTAATCCCATTCGATTTAAATCTTTTTATTATCACAGCCATAAAACCATCACACTTTATTGGAATTGATATCATCTTTCGCTGCAGCCACATTTGCACGTTCGGCTCTTCAGACCAGCCGACGCAGCCGTTGGGCCTCCAGCCTCATTGGAATTTGAGAAAACGGAGCAAATCTTGAACGTCGTCACACCTTCTGAATAAATGACAAAATAATGAACATTTTAGATAATTACAGCAAATCACAGCGTGCTGAATGATCCCCGACACGCCGTCAGCCTCAGCAGACAGTCAAGGAGGGAGCCGCAGAGAGCAGGGCAGGGGATTCTGGGTAAATGGACCATTGTAGGAGCTAATCAAGTGATGCGATTAAAAGGACGAGCCTTTGTTGTTATCAGTGAATCAACAGCTTGTTGACGGTTTATGACGTTTAAAAAATAAAAAAGTGTATTTACATGAGGGTTTGTTGCAAATGATGTTCAGTGGAGCTGAAAATGAAAACGGATGTTCATCATTTTACAGAAAATCCAGAACGTTGGTTTACTTGAAAACGTGTGTAAAATTGTTTAGTGTTTTGTCGCCGCTCGTGGTTCCATCAACATAGTTGTGATAATTAGTTTGCCTTCCAAAACGCAGCGCTCTGTTAGCAACATATCATGAATACAAGCGGTCTAAATGAGTCTAGGTGTCAAACTTCATGGTATCTGTGTGGGATTCCTAGGTTTCCAGCCACACACGCTCTCTCCACAGCTGCCGCTCATTCCAATCGGCCACCACTGTACACCTGCGCCTGATTTGGAGGACGGCTCTGCAGAGCACTTAGGCTACAGCCAGACGTTCCTCCTACGCTGGAACATCACGGTACCTCATGGTAAATAATGGATGACCAGTTTTTAAACAGTTTTACTAAACTGTTTGTGATTTCGTCTCCAGTGACGTCCAAGTCCTGTTCCTCTCTCCAACGGTACTCGCCTTTTCTGGATCATCTCTGCCCCTGTGGAAACCTAGGACCTTGCCTCTCCCTCCTCTCCATCTACATCCACAAACACAAACAACAGTAAGAAAACTGTATCAGCAAACAAGAGTTGTCTCATCTAACCAGAAAAATTCTCAATACTCACCTTGTCATGTTTCTCTTTCAGCCATGAACATCACCCACATGTAAAGTAAACACCTTTTGTACACCTGACCTGCCTGTTCTTCAGTCTGCAATTTGGGGTCAATCTTAACTGAAATCATGCTAATCTGGACTCACTTAGGGTGAGAAGTTTCATCAAGGAAAGAGAGTAGAGCTGCTGTTCCTCCACATGCAGAGGAGCCAGTTGAGGTGGTTCAAGCAAGACCCCTGGACGCTTCCCTAGGGAGGTGTTCTGAGCACTTCCAACTAGCAGGAGACCCCGGGGAAGACCCAGGACACAATGAAAAGACTAGCGCTGCTTTTCCATTCGTACGTACGACCCAATTCGGTTCTCGTCTTCTTAGGTGTAAATGCCCACTGTGATCCGTTCCCCCGCTCTGTGAGTGGGACTGTTATTGCAAAGTGAGCTATTGTAAAGGTATTGTAACTGTAATCTGACTTTAAAACTTTTTATCTTATTCCGGCACTGCTTTAAAAGTCCGGGTTTAGCCATGCTGCCCCATTGTCTCCAACATCTCGCAGTAAATTCACTTGTTTCTTGTAGCGCCGTCCAGCTTGCACTGAAGCCTCTGATCCACCAATAAAGACAGAAACCTTGTCATTGGTGCATGGTCCTACTTTTGTAACTTCCATTCTGATCCAGAAACTAGAAAACTAGAAAAACTAAACTTAGCGGGTCATCCAGTGACGTAGCTCAGCTGGCCAATCAATGGCTGCTGCCTGCTTGTGTCAAAACTGCCACCTCAGGTACGCTTAGCACCGCGAACGAGATGGACCAATAAACTGGGCTGAGTGGGGGGTGGGCACCGTCAGTGGGCAGGCCCTGAACCCCTGCGGCGTGGTGCAGAACCGATGAGTGCAGAGACAGTGGCAAAGCCCGTCTCTCGACTGGCCTGGAAAGGCCTTGGAGTCCTCCCAGAAGAGCTGGAAAAGGTGGTTGTGGAAAGAGATGTCTGGAACCCCCTGCTCCATCTGCCGCCTCCGAGACCTGACTCCAGAACAAAACGACTGCTGGACAGATGGATGTCCATGTGTTTGGCGCCCTGAGACGACTTCTGTTGTGACTTGGAGCTAAATAAACTGAATTGAATGTTTACGTCATAAGATGGTCTTAGTTAAAGTTTATGTATTACTTTAAGTTTCTTTCCTTCAAGGCTTTTAATCTGTATTACTTTAAAAGCCTTGAAGGAAAGAAACTATTAAAAGTTTGAGCATTATTAATAAAAAATTTGAAACAATGGCATTATCAATGGCAGTTTTGTGCTTAAATACATGTTGCACTAACAACTAATAACAAAGATTGATGCAACAGGTGAAAATCACAGAATAATTCTCATCTAATAGGCAGCGATACCTTCACCGTTTCTCTCGGTTAGCTCTCGGCTGCTGCTGATGTGGGGATAAATGGAAGGTGGGCGATGGATAGATGGTAGGCAGAGGTTCCCGGCGGTTGGTGCTGCTGCATTTTATTGCTGCCATAAAAGTTTACACGACCTCCATCTCTTACACTTTTGCAGTGACAGGACTTTTCAGAGAAAAGCTTTTAGAAAAAAGTGCAGAAGATTGAATTTGAAAAAAAAAAAAAGGATAATGTGATTGGACCATCCAGCATTAGGTGTAACACACCCTCATAACAGGCCAAGACAAATACAGACTTATGGAAAATTAAATGAGGCACGAATGACCATAAGTGTGAAGACAATTACACCCTTTGGAAATCATACATTTGTAAAGTTAATTTCTGGAGGAGTCCGGGTGTTCGGACCCGTTGGGGTTACAGTAGCTCCTGTACGCTTGAACTCTCCTTGAACCTGAGATGAACGTTGCTGGACAGGGATGTGGCTATCTGTCCCCACATCTGGTTATTTTAGCTCCAATTTGCTGCCTAATGCCACAATTACCCTGATCTATGGCTACACCCCCCCCACCCCGACCCCCACTTCTCTTCTCCAAGGGCTCCGTGTCAAAATCAGCTGCAGAAGCCTGGGAGTGAATCTCGACTCAGAGCCACTGATGGTTTGATCCGAGAGCTACTTTTGAGCTGTTTGACGAAATGGGGAACAAAAATAACGTAGTATGGAAAAATAAATATTTTAGAAAAAAAAAATTGTTGTGAAATAAGTGAGGCATATATTACTACTACTATTATTAAAATTACACATTACTTACCAAAAAGGACATGGGGGGAAAAAAAACGTCAAATTAACAAAAATTTCTTTAAATAGCTTAAAGCCGAGCATTTCTTAAAGTAATGCATATTATATTGCCCGTCACCTTTTATACCAGGAATTTACATTTTTATTGAGAAATGGAGTTGTAGCTTTTTTGGGTCAAAGCTCTCTCATTGTAAGACGTATTAATAATAAATAAAGTGCTACGTGTTGTCACACATTACGCTTGGGCGGCTGTGGCTGAGTGGTTAGAGCAGTAGTCCTCCACTGCAAGAGTTGGGGGTTTGATTCCACCAGCTGAAGTGTCCCTGGGCAAGACACTGAACCCCTCATTCCCTCCGATGTGTGTCCCATCAGTGTTTGGATGTGATAAAGCACCGAGTATTCTTTGTGCTGTATGAATGGGTAAATGAGGCACAGACTGTAGTGTAAAGTACTTTGAGGGTCTTGATAAGATAGAACAGAGCTGTACAAGTACAATCCATTTACCATTTACACATTAGCCCTCACAGTATGTACTGTGAACAACTCTCAGCTACTACCACCCCAAATGTGAGCTCATTACCTGTCAAACTGAATGCGTTAAAGCCCTTTTGTTCAGCTGGATGTGGCAGCCGTCTTAAATTGTTTTGGTTACTGAAGTTAATCAGTTGTAGACCCTAAAGATTACTCCCTGAAACTTTCCTTGCAAACTGACCAGTGGTTCATGAGATATTTTGCTAACAGACAGAATGGTCAAAGATCTTAGGCAATCTAAAATTTAAATTTTAATTGAATTGATACCACAAGCTCTCATCTCAGATCCTCAGTAAAAAAATAACTGCAGTCTGAGGAGGAAGACTCCACTTTGGCATCCCAGAATCCCCTCTTTTGCGATAAAAAGCCACCCCCCTGAAGTCCACTCCATCACGCCGTGGCGCTCTGCCCTCGCTGTGGCGTGACTGGGACAAGGATGAGTGGCGGTAAAGGACAAACTCATGGACACCAGTTGGGCTCCCAGAACCAGCACACATTATTACCCCCAACAGAAGCCGAGCGGAGGCAGGAGCCAGGAGCCCGTCTCCGGCACAGCTTCGCTGGGAGTTGCAGAAACAGATGGCCACCCCCAGCAAGACATTAGCAGCGGAGATTTGAAAACATCTTGAGCCCCCGTCGGCACACAGAGACTGTGGTCAGGAGGCTAATGCGAGAATAGAGCAACATCACAGGGAAACAAGCGTGAAGAAGAAGAAGAACAGGAACTGCGTCAGACATGTTTGTGTTTACAGCAGAACTTTCAAAAAGCTCCTAAAAATAATAAAATTGAACAAATCAAGCAAAATTGGAGAAACTGCATTTTAGTCCAAAAGTGCTGTGATAGTTGAGAGCTAAACCACAGCTGAAACTTACTAAAGAAGCTGAAACTGATTTGTTAAAGCTTAAAAATGTGGAACATTAGCCAAAACAGCAAAAGCTAAAAGTAGCAATATAACTAAACTAGAAGTATCAAAAAGCTTTGTGGTAGCAAAAAGCTAGCTTAAATACAAAAGTAGCACATTGCTGGCTAAAAGTAGGAATGGCCAGCAAAAAGCTAAAAGAAAATCACTAGCTAAAAGTAGGAAACCTAGCTAAAAGCTGTAAGATGCAAAAGGCTGTTTGAAAGTAGCAAAATAATGTCAAATAACTAAATGTAGCAAATTATTAGCTTAAAGTAGTAAAAATCTAGCTTTAAGTGGAAGAGTATTTTTAAGCTAAAAGTAGCCCAAGACAAGCTCAAAGTAGCAAAAATCAAGCAAAATTAAGAATAGCAAACGTTAGCTGAAATTACTAAAATATTTTAAAATAAAATAATTGCTAAAAGCAGCAAAAATCTAAATAAAAAGCAGCTAAAAGTTATCTAAGAACTGAAACTAACAAAAATATGTGCAAAAACTGTCAAAAGATTAAAGGATAAAAAGCAATAAGCTGGCTGGCAAACTGCTAGGTAAAAGTAGCAAAAGGACAGCTAAAATTAATTAAACAACGGCTAAAACCTAAAGGTAGTAGAACGGTCGGTAAAAGTAGTAAAAAAATCTAGCAAACTCTAAAGAAGCTAAAAGGGAGCTAAAGTAGCAAAAATATCTAGCCAAATTGTGAAAAAGCACCTGCTAAAAAAAAGCTAAAAAAAAAAAAATTGCTAAAAGTAGCAAAAGTCTGAGCAGTAAGTAGCTTAAAACTAAAAAATGTGAAGAATAGTCCAAGATTAAAGGATAAAAGAGCAAAAAGCTAGTTCAAGGTAGCAAACTGCTAAAAGCAGCAAAAATATAGCAAAAGTCTGTCTAAAGTAAAAACTATGGCTAAAATCAAAAAGTAGCAGAACAGTAGCTAAAGCAGCAAATAAAATCTAACAAAATGCAGCTAAAGTGTAGGTAAATGTAGCAAAAGGTTAGCTAAAAACTCAGTCTGACAAAAGATGTGAAAAATGTAAAAATCAAATTAGAAGATAAAATGGCAAAAGGCTGTATAAAAATGAGAATAGCAAAAAGCTAGCTCAAAAGCGAAAGTAGCTTAAGAAGCCAAAGTTCCTCTGTAGCTGTGTCCATCTTGTCCATCTGACAACGTGTTGACGGTGACTCGATGGCAACATGTGAGCAACACAGTTTACATGAAAAACAAGATATTTGTTAAAGGTGATGATAAAAAAAAATGCAACAAACTCTTCAGCAGGAAGTCTAACGGAGAAAAGACGAGCGGATAAAAAAAATGAAGCCAAGGCGACACGTCACCGTCTCCGCTCTGACGGTGGAGCAGCGGGAGGTGATATTTGTCGCCGTGGCGTCAACAGACTTGTGAACAGAGGGTTCGGCTATTCCTGGACATATTCTCCACACCTGCGCCTGGAGTGCACCAGGTTGGCATTTCAAACTTTATCACCTGTCACAAGAGGGAGAGCGGCTGCTCTGCAGAGGACTGCTCCCCACCTCCACCTTACAGCGCTCCGCTCGTCAAACGACAAACCTGTCCTTGGAAGTCGCGCTGGAAGTGAGAAGACGAAGATTCCCCCAGTGGGTGGGCTGCAGCCGCTGACCGCCATCATCCCCATCGCTCCTTTGCGTCTAACTGGTTTGAGGTCTGTGACATTATTGTGATCACACACAGCCAGAAGCTGCCGTCCACAGACAGAGGCCATTTTAAGGGACTAACTCACTCCCAAGTTCCTTGTCTGCATTCCGTCAATAAATTAATTTAAAATGTATTAGTTCTTAAACATTTATATTTAATGAGCACTTGGATCAATTTCCTTCAGATGTTAAAGCCAGGTTTTTGCATAAATTGGTGTTTTGTGGATTAAAAATGAGCTGATAAAGGCCGTCAACATCAAGAAAAAACACCCAGTGAAGGAGTAGGAGTGGAGGTCTTCAACATCTATCACCAGCTGAAGCACAGACTTGGGTAAATTAGATTTAAATTCTGTTTCTGTGACACAGTAAAGCTGCAGCCTGGAAAAACGTGTCCTCGTTGGCTTTAATACGTCCAGAGAACGGATAATAAAACAATCTAAACAGAACTTTTTTTTTTTAACTTACAGCATGTTTGAACTGATAAGTCTATTCAGCTGTTCCTAAATTTAAATGCAACTTTATATTTTCTTCATAACTGTAAATTAAACTAAATATTTGCCTGTGATGCGGAGGCAGGAGCAGATAAACATATTTATATTACATTTCTTTAGTCTGGAGCTTTAGTAACGTTCTAAATCCCGTTCGTTTCTTCATCTCTGGCTGTTTATGGGAAGAGGGAAATAAAGTATCTGTCATCACAGGAGTAAATTGCACGCTTTAGGCCTTTTCTACTTTTGGATTTTGTCAGATATTAGTAGTAAACACAAGTATACATATAAGGTAAATCTTTGCAGTACATTTCTCATCTGCTTGAGTTTGGACAGAACGTCAGAGGAATGCTCAAACAAAAGGAGCTAAAAATCAGTGGAACTGGGTTTTTTTAAATGTCCTGGAACCACAGTAATGTATATTTTAAAGAGAAAAGGTGTGTATGTGTGTCGCAGTCTCACCGGGACACACTGATCAAGGTGACAGGTCTGTTCGGTCTCCTCAGGGGGTGTCTGGGCTTCAGAAGGCCACGAGTGTCAAGGCAACACACGGGATGATGTCATAATGTGTGCATCTATTGTAAGCAGTCTCCATTTTTTTAAAAAAGATGTTCTTTTGTGGACAACGAGCCCGAGTGTTTATGATCTGAACCGCCTTAAAATGTCACTTAGAAAAAATAAAACTGCATCATCAGAGAGTTGACAACCCAAGAAAACCAGTGATGGTAGAACACCGAGCAGAAACGTTGATGGTGGATATCAGTGGTGGGCTGTCAGGACCAGTAAAGGCCTTCTCTGCTTCCTAAACTCTCCCAGAATCACTAACTTATATTTTAATGTATTTTATTCTATGATTTATGTATTCAGTTCATCTGCATTGTTAGCTCTCTTCATCTCATAGGGTTAGGGTCTCCTGGTTGTGCAGCTTGCAGCAGCACATGTTTATACAGAGCTGTTATCCAAGCATATTTCGAGCATCAACTGTTGCCAGGGTCAAAAAGGTTAACTATATATCCATCCATCCATCCACCCATCCATCCATCTATCCATCCATCCACCCATCCATCCATCCCCTTCCACTTAGAAGTCATGTCTCGGGGACAGCAGCTTCAGCAGGGAGGTCTCTTCCAACTCCTCTGGGAGGACTCCAAGGCGTTCCCAGACCAACTGATAGATGTAGTCTCTCCAGTGCATCCTGGGTCTTCCCCGGGGTCTCCTCCCAGTCAGACATGCCCGAACCACCTCTCTAAGGAGGCGCCAGGGAGCATCCTTACCAGATGCCTGAACCACCTCAACTGGCTCCTCTGGATGTGGAGGAGCAGCGGTTCTACTCTGAGTCTCTCCTGATAACTGAACTTCTCACCCAGTCTCTAAGGGAGAGTCCAGCTGTTTCTTTCAGTCACTACCCAGAGTTCCTGATCATAGGTGAGGGTAGGAACGTAGACCGACCAGTGAACACAGAACTTTACCTTACTGCTCAGCTCCCTCTTCACCATAACGGACCGGCACAGATCCATCTGTCAATCTCACGTGCCATTCTTCCCTCACTCGTGAACAAAACACCGATACTTGGACTCCTCCGCTTGAGGCAGAACTTCACCCTCGATCCGAAGAGAAAACTATATGTAGTTTCAATAACCGTTTTTCAACCCACAATGGTGGTTTCTGCTGAGCGGACACTCTCAGCCCCGAAACGAATTAAAACTTCTGCCAGAAACGCGACGGAGCAGACGCAACTTTCAGCGTTACTGTCCATGGCGAGAGAAAAGGACTTCGTGTTGGAATTCCAACGCAGATACACCGTACGGCAAACTGAACGCCTTTTGAGGAACGAAAGGGTGGATTTTATGTACAGTACAGTCAAAATTTTTGGTGAGTAAAATGCATTTTATTCATATATAATTTGTTGTATTGTGTTAATATTGATGTTTTTGATAAATTTGTGGCACAGCTCTGGCTGCAGTAAAAGGAAACATGTTGAATTGTGTTAATTGGGTTTCTTGCTTTAGTGATGGTATTCATTCTTGCTCCATGAGATACCAGTCTGCGATGCAGCACCGTTAGACTGAGTTTCTGTTCATTGATGACAGTTTCAGCAGCTGTGGCGTCATCATGACGGCGTTAAGAGGTGGATAACTTCAGGCAGAGCACCAGTGAAGACCTCGGTGTAAAATGCACGGCTCGCCACTGGAGACTACGGAAGATGCTCTGTTCATTTAAAGTTTCTGGCTTTATTTTATTAGATCTTGAAGAACTTTAATGTTCTGTGACATTACAGTGCCACCAGTGTAGTTTCTTGCAGTTACCAGTACATTTTTACCAGTAGTTGTTTAATTGTAAAGTTTTGCGACCTTTGAACTACTACATGTTAACAAATTATGTGTCGTTGAATGAACTGAGATGCTCATCGGTTACTTTATTAGGTAAATCCGTTCAATCGCATGGATTATTTGTTGGGGATGTTTGTTATCGAACACCACACGAGGTTCCAATGTATCTGTAATTGTTGGCTCTGGCAGCCATCTTGAATGGAGTCAATTCAAAGGGTAATCAGTTATGCACATGTACATTTCATTTAACCATTTCACTGCTCCAAGAGATATTTTGCTAAAAATGCTAACATGCACAAGAAGATGCAGGTAAATAATAAATACTTTATTAAGATGACAACTCAGACATTTTTAGATCTTGAGGAACCTGTCAGTGCATCTACTCACATATGCTACAGAACCACCACCTTCATCCTCATCTTCACAGTTCCCAGTGAAGAAACGTCCACACATCGACACCCCACACTTCGCCAAGCTCCTATCCCCTTCTTGCTCCATATACACACACCCGAACACAAATACACACACACCTCCCTGAAACAAACTGCTTGAGCCACGCTCCTGCCAGGGAGGCAAGATGGCCCTCCAGCCCCGCAGCCAATCAGACAGCTTGGCTCGTGCAGGAGATCACAGGCCAGCTGATCCAGCCTCCCCGACTTCTTTCTTCGTCTGTTCTCCTGGAAACTTTTTGGACGCAAGAAGAACGTCTCCGACTGAGCTTCGCGGGTCGGCCGGACGGTGCTGGACGAGGAGGTCGGGTGTGAGATCACGTTTTATTACGTGCTGCTGCGTTTGGACGGTCTCCATGTTTGTGCTTGAAGAAACGCTGAAAACAACTTGAAGATTGTTGTTTTTTTTTAATGACTGACAACAACCACAATGATCCGTTTGGTCCAATCACATTTGACAGACTCTGTCTCCTTTATAACTCAGCCAATGTTGGCAAAATCTCATGAACCACAATTTTCAAAATCGCGCAACAGCTAATCAACCGTAGCAAACAAAATAAAGGCTATAACTTTAATAATTTGGCACAAATTGCACAAAACTAATGTGTGGTAGTAGCTGTGAGTCATGGAAGACCTGTGTTTAAAACAGGAGACATGCTTTCCTTCAAGATTTGCTCCGTTCATTTCAATTTTCCTCGTCGGACTCCTTTAAAGTGATTTTAACACATTTTGTAAGGGTTTTTGAAGGTTATTGTTCATTTCTATAACTTTGACTGTTTTGTTTTCAATTGAGCCTTTTTTTGTTTGTCAAACAGAACTTTGAGTTTAAACAGGAGCTAAACTTCAGGAACGATGCGCTGTACCGACAAAAGGAGGTATGGATTTTATATTTAGTAAAAGGTTGTCGCCGAGTTACGGCGCCATCGACTTACGGCAACTCGGACTTACGGCGCCGCCCCAGTGACGTCATCACACCTCACGTTG
>JAVCKU010000003.1:1378064-1388113 GCA_032273985.1 Hypsolebias coamazonicus
CCCACCCCCACCATGGAGAAGTTTCTTCAGACCGCAGGTATTCTGTGAGCTACAGTTCATTCTGAACAATCCACATGAAGTTTGAGCAATTCATTCATCGGCATCAGAAGCATTTATAATGTGGAGGGGGACACACTGATGGAGGGGCAGGGGGATCTGGGGGTCACCCATAAAAAAGTAAATGCTATTTCCTGCATTCTGGTGTATTTTAAGGAGCTGTTAAACATCAGCGTTTACCTAAACATTTGAATCAATAAATATTTTAGAGTAGCCTGACTAACAGCCCCCCTCTTTCGACAACTGTCAGAATTAACGTAGCGCTAAGCTAGCGAAGAGCAAAACAGATGCGCTAGCTCAGATGCGACACACCTCCCCGCTTCTCTCACTCATCCTAACCCTCCACCCACACCCCGGTCAACAATTGCTGACACTATTGTAGCGTTAAGCTAGCTTGAAACACAGAGGTGTGTTCCCTTCCTCCCCCTGCCTCAGTGACAAAAAAACACCCAAGGAGATGAGCGTGCTGCCAAGCCAAGTGACCTCTGGGAAACACTGCTTGTAGTGAGTTGTTGTTCGTAACCAGGAAAACCCGGAGTGGACCTTTAGTGGTTTGAGTATTCTCCTATTAATCCAGTGGAATGGATTTGTTCACGAAGAAATAGAAACTGTGCTTGTAATGTTTCATGGTAAATGTGGGTGGCCAATGGTGACCTTGACCACTACATATTCATCTTTGTCCACCCCAGTCATTTGAGGAAACTATACTTCTACACAATATAAAAACTAGAAAGCATCTTCAAATGATGGGCAAAGTCAGTTTACATATATGTATGGCGGTGGCCATCTTGGATTTGGAGGAGGCAACCCAATTTTCAATCATGACCTTTTTTACTCCTAAACGCAGCCATACACCAAAACGAAAGTCAGTGCCTCTTATTTTTCAAGTTATCCAGTGTCTAGACGGACTGATGGTATTTCTAAAGCCCCTCTTCACTCTGCAAATGAGGACAAAAAACATAACAAAAGCAACAAAAAAAGGAAAAATGTAAAGCCTTAACAACATAAGATCTCTGTATCTGAAGTATTTGTTAGAAAGGCAACAGTTTTTAAGGTTACCACAAAATGCCAAGACCACAGCCAGTATTTAAAGTATAAAATATGAACTTTCAATAACTTTTCCATCATTGACAAGTCTTAGCACTTAAGATAAATCTAATGTTTTAAAACCTTCAACTACCAAAGCACCTTTGAATAAAGAGAAAAATACACTATATAGGCTTTGAAGTCTTTAACTGTTCTGTTTTCTCATCGGGGGGGGGGGGGGGGGGGGGGTAAAAAAAAAAAATTAAAGGAACTCATTGCAACATCATGAAGACAATGTATGAATGAATGTAAGGAAAAGTTAAAGCAAGAAACAAAATCCACATTTAGCCTTATTTTAATGGTTAATGTCTAAGTGGAGAAAAAAAAACAGCTGATATCTACCAAGTGCTGTTGTTTACCAATGGAAACAGCCAAAGTGACGTCCGTGGAGGATCCGTTTAGGATGGACAAAGACCATTTGGATGTGTTACTATGCATTTACTCACAGCTTTGTTGAGTAAAGTATGCAGATCATTTTTAAAAAACCTATCTAAACTAAAATGGACTAACACAGGGTGTTTTTCATTTGTTTTTCTAGAAGATATAACTAAAAAGAAAAGTGTTATACAAGAATGCTTCGGGGCTCGGATCATAACCTCCTGCATGACGACTGTTGTCACTTTCACATCACGCTCCTTAACTCATTACTGGAAACCAGTTTTTTACAACACATTCGTGACGAGACGCTTTCCAATCCTGTTTTAATTAAGACAGACATGTTCGGACAGGACGTCGAAGTATATGCGCGTCAAAAGGAGGGAAAGCTCTCGCTGAAATGACGGCGTCTGTCCCTCGCAGGGAAACATTATTCCTAATAAAAGTCTTTAATAAATACTTCAAGTCCTTGGAGACTTCCTTGAACCTGAGAGGAAACCGTGTCTGTACCCAGGAGCAAAGGAGGCCATTACAGTCTGGAGTGGAAGATTTAATAGGTGTCATAATTTATCATGTAAACCCAAAAGTGTTTCTTAATTAAGTGTGCGTTAATGAATTTTTTAATTTGATCCCTGCAAGTACTTTGCCATGCTAATTGCAATATTCCACACATTAGTTATCGGCTATTGCCCTTGGCTATTTGCTGTCGTGAAGAAGACACCCCCTCTTCTCCCTCAGCTTAAGTTCATTAACGGAGTCTGACGCTCCAAACTCAAAACGGTGCGTTCACGGTCAACGTGCTAAATTAGGGACAAGCCATTTCCTTTTCTTCTTCCAACAGAGTGGATTTTCCCCTGAAGGCGAAGGCAGAGGGATGTTTCTGCTGGTGTTTGTGCTTGTTAGCAAAATAGCTCATGAATAGATTTGAATGAACTTTTTTTTATAAAGTGATAACTGATACAACATTCAGAATTGATAGAGTTTTGAAGTAAATATGGCTGCCACGGCTACACACGTTTAGAAAAAAAAACAGCAATAACTCGGTTGATGCTGTAGATGGAGCTAAAACTTTGGTGTGGTAGTAGCTGAGACTGATCGTTTCTTCCAACAGCAAACTGATCAAGTGAGATCCAGTTTGTAAACTTGGTCAGTTGGTGAGGTCAAGCTGCTTGGTCTGTTAGCAAAATATCTCATGAGTCACCAGTAAGATTGACTTTTGGACTTGACCCGATTCAGTTGGCTGCCACAGCCAATGGGTCTCAAAAAGCACAAAAGTGGCTAAAGGTGGCTGAAGTTTAGCTGTGCCTCATCCCAAAAACTCTGAGCGCAACACAATGTGCAACATCTTTGTTTAAAACTTGGCATCTACTGCTGGAGTCAACCCTACACATTGTGAGCCAATTCAAGATGGCCACCACAGCTAATCAACCTTGGCCTACACATTATTGGCCACACACCACATGATTTGACAGATACTGAGCAAAAGGAAGGCATGGCAGCTAAAAGAGTCTGCAGATAAAGTTATTCTCTGGGTTTGACCAATGCAGCTACATTTGTTACTTCATCATTTCTCGATTATCTCAGCTTTAAAAAAAATGGCGGGCGATATGCAGTCTTTCAAAGAACGCAAGACTTTTATTGTGAAATGAGAAATTAAAGCAGAAAAATCCTGATGTTCATCAACATTAGGAGCATCTGTCGTCTCTACCTCAGACAGAAAGCGAGCAGTTTAAAATGACTGATGCGAGCCAGCCACCGTCCCAGTGACTCCTTTTGTATCCAAAGTCCCGCTATCGCTGCTGGCAGACTCGTATTGTTCGGCCCGATTAATCTGAGAAACATAATAATGATGTTGCCAACTGCTGAACGCGCTAATATTTTATTAATCAGCTGCAATTAAGAGGCGCTGCCACGTCCTTAGGATGACTTTTCTTTCTGTCGCAGTGGAAAGCTGCAGCCGTCTCTAAGAGCTCGGACCACAGATGGGCTCAGACTGACACCAACGAGCAACAAAGTGCGGGGGGGGACCATCGGCCTCAAACCAAATCGTGTTCTGGACGAGGCCGTCAGGTTCACCTACTTTATGTGACTCCAGCCAATAACACGTGCACTTTATAACTCCAGCTGGCTGATCACTATCAGTGAGTTTTATCTGTGTTGCTGAGCGTGGATGAGTGGAGATTACCACTGCACCACCGTTCACAACCATCCTTGGATTATGAACAGAGAAAACACCCAGAGGTTAAACGCCTTCATTTATATAATATCAGGACTAAATTTGATTGGTCCATCCAGCAATCATCTTCTGATGGTTTTTCCGAAGTCGGGTCGCGGGGGCAGCTCGAGCAGGGAGGTCCAGACCTCTCTCTCCACAGCCAGTCTTCCAGCTCTTTTGGGAGGACTCCAAGGCGTTCCCAGAACTCCTCCGCTTGAGGCAGAACCTCACCCTCGACCTGAAGAGAACAATCCACCTTGTACCGATTGAGGACCATGGCCTCAGATCTGGAGGTGCTGATTCTCATCCCAGCTGCTTCACACTCGGCAGCAAACCACTCCAGTGAGAGCTGGAGATCACAGCACGATGGCGCCAACAGGACCACATCATTTGCAAAGAGCAGAGATCCTGAGGCCACCAAACCGGACTCCCTCCGCCCCCTGGCTGCACTGAGAAGTTCTGTCCATATAAGTTATGAAGAGGATCTGTGACAGAGTCCAACTCCCACCCTGAAGGGGTCAGACTTACTACTGGCAATGGGAACCAAACCCTCGCACCGCTTGTAGAGGGACTGAACAGCCCGTGGCAACGGACCTCCGATCCATACTCATGGAACACCCCCTTAATGAAACTTGATGGTATTAGCAAACAGATCCACCATTAGCAGATAATGTTTCTACCTGTGTCTGACTGCATGTGTATTTGTCTGTTAGTAAAATATCTTCACTAGTGGACAGCTCTTAATGAAACTCAAAGTAATCATCGGATGCACATTTACAACTGATTACCTTTTGACGTCAGCATGATTCAAAATGGCTGCCACAGTCACCTTAGGAAACCAAATGTTTTACACATACGGAGTATCGTGTGGTAGTAGCTGACAGTCGTTAACAACAAATACTCCTGAGTGCTCAAAGATCTCTTGAGGTCGTGAAAAACTTAACAAGATGAAATTAATGGTAAAGCTCTATCAGGCAAGAAGAAGCCAGATGTGGAAACCATTCAGAACCACTGCCTCTGGACCAGAGCTCATTTAAAATGGACTGAGGTGAAAAGGAGAACTGTTCTGTGGTCAGACAGATCCAAATCTGAGATTTAAAAAATAAAGACAAACACAGGCACCACATCCTCCATGCTAAAAAGGAATGGGACTTCAGTGTGAGTTATTTATTTGTTTGACCTTTATTTTACCTGTAAAGGCCAAATTGAGCCTGTTATCATGACAATGTTCAAAAGCCTGCCTCTCTGATGGTATGGGGGTGCATTAGTGCCTCTGGCATGGGGGCTCCCTCAACGAAGAACAGTATCCATAGGGTTTAGAACATCTCCTCCCATCCAGGACAATTGAACATCTGGAATCCTCCACTGAACCAGAATGGGACAACATATCCACCAAAATCCAACAATCAGGTGGACAGTTCGTTTTTATTTTGTTGAGACGTTTCACCCTCCATCCAAAGGGCTTTATCAATCTGAAGTCACATACAAACTGTTTTCACCAGATGACCTGACTGAACATTGTTGGATTTCTTTACCTGGATTATTGAGCATGAACTTTGATATTCACTAAAACCCCCTCAGCTGGTCTCCTCAGGTCCTGGATGTTTTCAGATGGTTGTATAGAGGGAAGGCTTCGCAACGGAAAATATGGACTTGATGTTTTAAAAGTCTGTTGCTGCCATCAGATTCAAAATGACCTTTTTTCTTCTAAAAAAGTGCAACTTCTTAGTTTCAGACTGTTGTGTTAATAAAACATGGGTTTATGAGATTGCATTCTGTTTTAAGTCACATTTGCACATCTTTTTTTAATATGGTTGTAAATTGTTCGTCCTGCAGTGAAGCCTAGAGCTGCTTCAACATGATTACAGCGTGCACGGAGACGTTCTCCTCCCCTCACCTCTGCTGTACAGTCACAGCTGAGATGGATTTGATCAGCACTTTAATTCATCCAAAGCCAAACGAACACAAGGCCATTAACGAAAACGTTCTCCTCGGACCCCTCCCACGGCTGCGGTGACATTCAGGCTTAATGGACAAGTCGGCAAAGGCGAACGCTTCCCTTCAAATGTTGCACAAAGTAATTCCTCCCATATGAAGAAACTCAGAAAAAAATCTGTTGACATTACCCGGTCGGCGTCATCAGAGCATCTGCACAGGAGTCGTATTTAATATTCTTCCTACACGCCGACATTAGCAGCAGAAGATAATCCCTCACAGATTAAATTACACGTGGGCCGCAGTGTTTAGTGCTGCTATTGTTTTCATTAGTACAAAAAGGAATTGTACTCAATTATATTAAATTGTACTTCAGAGCGAGCGCTCGACATCCACCCTCCTCCCCCACCACTCTAATAAAAACATAATGTCAGTCAGGGCCCGTAATCTCCAAGCAGCAGGTTAGCGTTATAGTTTTTAACCACACTCATGACTCCCAAACATGCGGTTGTGGCTTTAAAATAAATTTCGAGCAGGACAAGGTGCACCAGCTCCGTGGCTGCTTCAGACTCTGATCTGAGAAATAAAGACGAGAACACGACGTCTGACTGCGCGTCAGGAAATCCACCGCCGCCTGTCGTAAAAGGATTGTTGAGAAAAGTCAGCTTGAAGGAAATACAACATCTGTGAGCTTTGATTATTGTTGGACAGATGTTAACATTGGGATTTTATTAAAACACTGTTGACGCCAGGCAGGTTAGTTAAGCTACATAAATTACAACGGGACATCGAACTCTGCTCGTCGGGATGAAATCTGTTGTGAACTGGCGCTTTCAAATATCAATAAACTGAATTGAATTGAACTGAAAAGTAGGGATGCATGATATTGGAAATTTGGCCAATATCCGATATGCCAATACTGTATGTTAAAACTTATTTGCCGATAACCGATACCAATACTGATATTTTATTTTCCCTAGACCTACTTACAGAGACTACATAGCATTCTCTGCTGTGGAATTAAATTAAACTACTACATTATTCTGCAGGTCTTTGTCAGTTTGGCCTGCTACCAAATGCAAATGCTGAAAATGATTTAACACTTCAACTTGGATTGTTTAATGTCAAATTTATTAATGACATTTACTCTCGCTAACACAATGACAACACTCGAACAGTGCAAATTTGTAATTTTTCACAAATCTAACCTGTTCACAAGTGACAAGTGAAAAGCTCATAAGTAGTAGTGCATTAATATATACTTGAGTTTCTTAAATTAAAAATTAACTTAAAACAGAAGCCTTTTATATCGGCAAGTTATTTTGACAGAATGGCAGATGTCCGATACTTAACTTTATCGCCAATATCGTCCGATGCCGAGCTGATAATATCGTACATCCCAACTGAAAAGTCTTCTCCCAGTTTTGTGCCTCCAACCAGTCCAATAGTCCCAGCCCTGACAAACCTCAGAGTTCTGCAGCAGTTTTTCCTCATTTCTCACTCTTCGGTTCCTAAAACTGCTCGTTCACACCAGCAGCTTGTTTTTATCCATTTTCACATAAAGCTCTCTTTCCGTGCCAAATGAACAAGTTCAAAAGTATTTGAATCCATTTTCAACTCTTTTTTTTTATGCTCTTGAAACATTGAACAGGTGCATTATTCTGCATGTTCTTGTCCGAGCACCGGAGATGCAACAGCAGGTTATCTGAAGTGTCCAGCATATTAATATAAGTATATATATACAGTATATATATATATATATATATATATAAGTATTCACACAAGTGTCCTGTAAAGCTGTTTAAAGGTTGTACACGGTCTGGTTTGGTTTTCCTCTTTAGATGAAACAACTTTAGGAACTGCGTCCAAACTTCGCCGTCCCTCTTGCTCCAGTAAATCTGCAGAAAATGTCCCGTTTCTGTTTAGGACTCACCTCAGACCCCTCAGACCCCCAGAGGAGGTCCAGCCTGCACCTCGACACTCCTCCCACCCCCCCGTGTCAGCCTGGCGTGGCTTATCAAGCTGTTCCAACAACTGGAAGACATCACAAGTTAAACACTCATTATTTTAATTTGATGCTAATCATGTGTTAATGAGTATAATCCTCGCAGTGATTCAGGTAATTTGCTTAATGGCTGCCTGGAGTCCAGATCGCAGCAATCAGTCACGTTTGATAAGACGTCTGTTGAGGGGCAAGGGAGGAGGACGACGAGGAATAGGTGAAGGCCAGCAGGCCCCGGGAGAGTCCAGACACGAAGAGTTCAGCGAGCGTCTCACCTGTCCCTGCATCACCCCGGACAGACGCCGCGAGTATAACATACGAAAAACTACTCAGAAAAGTCCCGTACAGAGCAGAGACCGGCAGGCAGACTGGGGCGATGAAGGTCTGTCGAGCTGAACAGGAAAGATGTCTATTTAGAAACTGATCTACTCTTATGTTCTAACCCTGACCGGTGATCCTGAGGTGGGGGGTGGGGGGGGGTGGGGTTGGGGTGTGTTAATGATTGTACAAACAAGGCTAAGAATATGAGCAGACAAAAAAAAACTTCCTCTGCATGGTCTCTGGACTCACCTTGAGGGTAGTGACCACCTGGACTGAGACTGTAGGTGAGTTACAAGTGAGTTTTGTCGCAGTCAAAGTTCTGAGGGTTTGTGGCCAAGAGACTCGCCAGCTGAGTGGAAAATTACTTGGAAAGCCCGTCAACAGTGCAGACGCTGTCAGTTACAGCCCAGAGACGTACCACCAGGAGAAACAGGGTGAGGAGTAGAGACGGACGCTCCTTTTTTACGACTTGCAATTGAACCGTTGGTGCATTTCCATCAGGTTGTTTTTTTTGTTTGACACAAAAAAAATAAAGACATTATTCAGAGTCCCGACATCTTCTGCTCTGGTAGTTTATTTTGAAAAGTCGTGGTGAGCTCAGCTCTGCTGACAGATTATTCAGTCAACCTTTATTTACACAGATAAATCACATTGAGCCTCGAAGACTCATTTACAAGTGAGACATGTTTGGACAGACACAAAGTAATGAAAGTGACATGTGTAAGATTTGGAGGGGGAAAAATTCCTAACAAACTCTCACTCCTTGGCCGAGGAAACAGCCAAACACCCCCGCACAAAGGCACATAGTGATGCAGACATTCCACAGGTGAGGGGAGACGACGAGCAGTGAGTGTGTCCAAGGACACTCCAGAGGCACTGTAAGAGTTCTGATAAGAATGGTACAATCAGCCAGTTCCCTCTGGTGAGATACGTAAACACTTTCGAGGGTGCCGAGGTCAACCTAGGACAGTGCCAGAGAGAATCCAAGAGTCCTGAAATGATGACACAATGTTTATTCAGCCGGGTCCCTCTGATAGGTCTGCAGACTTCCTTGGTGGGAGAGGTTAGGGGGCAGAGAATCAAATTTACAGATGACCAGTCAAGGCCAGCCGGGGAGCTGAATTCTTATAAATAACATTTGTTTTGTGGACAGGCATAAGTCCTTTCCATGTTGATTTACTGGTTTGGAAAAAGAAAATAACATTTTGTGAAAAAGGTTCAGGTATGATTGTGCGCGTTAAGATCCTTTTTCTGCTTTTTAAACACTTTTTTCCAACCAACACTTGCGCTAAATATTAATTAGCTCTGCGTGATAAGCACTGAATGCTGCAAGCTGGTGGACTGGACTAGACCAGTGGAACCAGACTGTGGGGTCGAATATTAAAGTGTTTGTGGTTTTTGCTTGAAATGCACATTCCTGATGAGGAGTTGGGCTGTTCAGGAGAAAATCAGAATCAAGTCGCTGCTCCTCTGCATCAGATGGACCCAGCTGAGGTGGTTGGGCGTTTGGTGAGGACGACCTCTGGACGCCATCGAAGTTTTTCAGACACATCTCTCCAGGAGGAACCCTTGATTACAGAAACCATATCTCGCAATTGAAATGCGTCTGACTGAGCGGGAGGAGGAAGGTCTGTGAAACTCGACTTAAAACGGTTATGGACGCAAAGGTTAACGGTTAGATCTCGGGTCGTTTTTACACCTGATAATCCGGTTGACTCAGTTCGATTGGGTTTGCATTCACACTGCATTTGAACCGTGCTAGAGTTCACTTCAACCGAACAGAGACCTAGGTTTTCAGGCGGACCAGAGTTCAATTGTTTGGTCCGTATCAGAATTCGATTGCGCATTCACACCTCCCCAAACGAACCGGACTTTCTAGACAAACTGACTACAGTTTGATTAAAGCGGACTAAACAGGGCTGGTGTGAACGCACCCTCATATTCACAAACCTGTAATGACTCAAGGACAAGAACACTTCAAACCAGCGATGAACTGTTGGTCTCACAGAATGTCCATCTTACAGATGGACGTTGGATGGGAGTATGGACTGCGAGGCA
>JAVCKU010000003.1:1420990-1434375 GCA_032273985.1 Hypsolebias coamazonicus
TGGGTGGCTGTGCCATAGTGTAAATCTAGATCATGATTCAGATACTGTATAACTAAAGTCTTTAGGTTAAAAATAAATAAATAAATAAATAAATAAATAAATAAATAAATAAATAAATAAAAATAAATAAATCAGGGAAATCAAGGACATCAAGTAAAATAAGAGAAAGATAAAAAAAATGTAGACAATGAAATCAGATTATACAAATTGTCATCAGTATCAGAAGCCCACAGATAAGCTTCCTTGCATTGATCTTGTTTTTACAAATGTGATCATGATCTTGCAATAAAGCATGTACACATTTTAAAGCAAAACATGCTTAAGATTGTTTCCTATGCAGTATATCACAACTTCTACAATGTTTACACTTAATTAATTAAATTTATGTTTGAGTTTGAATCACTTAATAGTTAACGGCTCAACGTCTTTCCAAAGTTATTCTTGTCCAAAGCTTTTGAATCAAATGCACAAAAAAGAGATCTGAGTCTTAGCTAAAGCTTTTCTCAAGACTTTCAAAGCAATAAACTAAAAACATACAAGATCAAACAGATTTACAAGTTCATGCCTCAGATTTTTCTTTTCAGTGCAGTGAAAGTTCACCTGTTTTCATAAATAAGCGTTAAACATGTTGACGGTAAAAGTGAAGATGATTTGATTTGGGCTATTTACTGCAGTTGCTGTTCACACACAGGCACCTCACAGCAGGGTACATTCTGCTAGAGATGTGTGTTTGCACAGGAGGAGGTAAGATGGAGTACATGTTTAGATCACAGAGGAGGAAAAACACAATGAACAAATGCAACAAGTGTGGCATGAAAATTGTTTTGTCTGGCTAACAGCTATTCACAGCGTCAGATGAGGCACCTCAGTTACTGTTTTTATATGTATTTATTTTTTTAATATCCGAGCCTCTTGGTTGTCAATGTTTTCATCAAAGCAACAGACATATAGGCATGAAGAGAAACAGCAGCTTTTACCTAAACAGATATAAATAGATAAATTATATAGTTATTCAATTTTTAATAAAATATTTTACAATTATTTTTTATCCTACTTTTTTATTTGTATTAAGGTAATTTTTGGGTTATCCCTTTACTGATACAATAAATAAATAAATAAATACATAAATAAATAAATACATAAATAAATACATAAATAAATAAATAAATAAATAAATAAATAAATAAATAAATAAATAAATAAATAAATAAATAAATGAATAAATGAATAAATAAATAAATGTACTGGTAGACAGACTGGTTTTCACAAATTATTATCTTGTACACAGTTTTTTAAGACCAGACTTATTTATTTACTCATTCATTTACCTTTCCCCTTTACAATAATTAAATTGTTTTGAGTCACTTGAAAAAGCTGCTGTGACCCAAAACTATGTCATAGAATTTGAAAAAAAGCATGAATCAGTTAAGATTAAGGCATACAGAGTGCTATGAGAGACGTATGCACTAAGAAAATGTTAATTTTAAAAGGAAACTGTGCATAAAAGGATGAGTTCATTGTTTAAACGTAAGTTCACAAATATATTGTTTCATTTTTAATGAACAGCTGACCTAAATTCACGAAAAATTATCACTAACCACTCTGGTCTTCTGAGGCATAATTTAGATCAAACCAATTAGGCAGAATGAAGAGGAAATACAGAACAAACACATGGTTGAACCATTTGAAAATATGCAGTACTTACGAAGAGATAAATGATAAATCGAGATTATCAAAATCTCTGAAGATCTCACTGTATCGCTTGGTTTCTGACTTATGAGGCACCTTCTTCACATCTGAAAAAGTAAATGAAAAAGCTGGCAGTGAAACACAACCAAACACAATCTGCACAGACGGGTTCAATTTTTAATTTTTGTGAACAGTTTATGTGATTCCAGTATTATCTGTTTTAATTCCAATATTACAATTACATAGGTGTTAAACATGTAGTCTCTGCACTTATTGCTAAGTACACATAATTACGTGATACATTCACCCATAAAACTCACATCAAGATTACCGACAATGAAAAAAAAATCTAACTTAGTTCCTCTTCAGCATTTCCTTAAATTTCTGAGAAAAATAGTGCAAGACTAAATGTGAATAAAATACAATTCAAAACAACACGATACATTTTATTGATGGAAGCTCAAACTTTTGGGCTCATTTGCTTTAACTGCCATCCCACCTCCTCACAATCCAAATCGTTAAAATCCAGCTCATGTAACGAATAAGACAAGAAAACCTCCCTCTCTCAGAGACACCTCCATCTTGGTCAACCACATCCTGCTTACATTTTGTGTCATGTCCTATAGTGCACACAGAGTCCTTGTTTTGTACACCCTTGGTGTTTAAGTTAAAAAATGAGAACCAAGAGAAAGCTGTTACAAACTTCAAGATCAATTTTTTATTCAAACTACACAAACTCTAAAAGTTTTGTTGTTGTTTGCTGATTACTTTCTATATCTTTAAATCAGTTTTTCATTAACAAATGTTGATCGCATTGTGCAAAAAACTCATGTAAATTACAAAAAAAATTCTGCTAGAAGGTAAATTAATACTCCCTATGTAATTGTTTTCTATTGTAGGGAAATATAGTAATCATATCTTGTTTGAAATATTCAGATGTCAAATAAAAAAAGACAGAACTAGAACGTAGTAAAACGAAGCACATTCAGGAAGTTCACCAACCTCCTTTTGACAAGTAGAATGCTTTACAGCACCACAGGCTCTGATGTGTAGACTGTCGGCATTTTGTGCAAGCAGCATGTGCTTGCACCCACAATCATAACCTATGTCGTTATGGCACCACTGCATAGTCAGTAAATTTTCAGCAACCGCAAAAAATGTCTTTTTGCCACTTTAAAACCTTTTAATATATATTTAATGTATTTCTGTAGCAAATTAAAAACAGGAAAAATGTTTTAAGCATGTGGACATGATGGGACAAACAAATATGTGGAGTGTAAAGTGTCACTAACTCAAATCTGCTCCTGAAGGTCCCTTCCTGGCTCACCTGTGCCTTGAGAAGATTCCTTGTTTGACCCTGGTTCTTCCATTTCTCCACTTTCACCACACCAGCAGCCAGAGCTTATACATAACGCACGCAAATCATCACCACCTGGGTCACTCAGCAATACACCATTGAATAAGCAAACGGTATTGTTGAAATAGTAGAAAATTTCCCCCAGAGTGTGTACGCGCAGTGACACAATTGTAGTAAACTCAGCTCTGAGCTTGCTCCGGTCTAACCTCTCAAAATATTCTTCTTCTGGTAGAGTGGAGGTTGGTTAACGTTTTCGCCATCAAAGGAAGAGGAAGTGTGACTGTGTCACAGTAGGCCCTACCCACACTATCTCACCACATAAAGTGAGAAGGCGACACTTAACGTTTGTCTTAGTGAGATGTATTTCTGAGCCTCTGACAGATATATGAATAAATAAGATTATGACAAATGTGACACCTCCTGTTTTCACCTTTACTTCAGTATAATAAAATTAACTTCTCTCTTATGATTGCCAATCTCTTATTGCAATCTCTTATGACTGCCTGTTGTTGATTGTCCAAGGAAAATCTATTGCTGTTATCATCATTCCTTAGTTTGTAATCTATTGCTTTATTGTTACTGTTGTCATCATCCTTAGTTTGTAGCCAGGTCGCTCTTGTAAATGAATCCTCGAGGCTCAATGAGATTAACCTGCCTAAATAAAGGTTGAATGAAAACTTGTTCCCTTACTGAGCAACTGAGGTCACGTTAAATCCCCCAAATAAACACTTTTCTGCAATTACTTTGGTTAATTGTTCATTGTCTGTAATGGTCAAACCAAGTTTGTATTGTCTGCAATAATAAGACAGTCAATCTTCTTCTTATTTTGGCTTTTACCCTATTCAGGGGTCGCCACAGTGAGTCATCCTCCTCCATCTCTCTGTCCTCCACATCCTCTGTCCTCACTCCAACTACCTCCATGTCCTCTCCAACTGTATCCTTATATCTCCACTTCGGTCTTCCTCTTTCTCTTTTTCCTGGCAGCATTTCTAAAATCCTTCTAACATTATACCCACTGTCCCTCCTCTGGACATGTCCAGACTATCTCAGTCTGGCCTCTCTAACGCTATCTCTCACTTTATCTCCCACTTGGACCCACAGAGCATGTGGAAGGGCACTTATATGTGCATCACAGACTATAAAAGCAGGGGAGCACAATGCCCTAGGGACCTATCACTTCCTGATGCTCTTAACATGTTTTATGCCCACTTTGAGGACCCGAACAGACCACCCAGCACCAAGCTCACCTCACCACTGCAAGAGAGGTTCCTTAGCGTGACCTCATCAGAAGTACGGAGGACTTTCAGGAGGATTTACCCTCACAAAGCAACAGGCCCAGACAACATCCCATCCCAGGGAGGGTGCTGAAAAACTGTGCTGATCAGCTCTGTGAGGTGCTGGCCGAGCAACTGTTCCCACCTGCCTAAGACCGCCACCATCATCCCAGTTCCTAAAAACTCTGCAGTGACTGGTTTGAATGACTACCGGTAGACCTCACCCCAATAGTCGCTAAATGCTTTGAAAAACTGGCCATGACCAACATCAAACGTACTATCTACATCAATGAGGACCAAAACCAGTTTGCTTACCGCAGAGATCTGAAGATGTCATCTTCTCTGTGGTCTACACTGCTCTCACCCACCTGGAGCAGAAGGACTGCTACGTCTGTATGCTCTTTGTGGACTTCACATCCGCCTTCAACACTATGAATCCCCAGACCCTAATGGACAAACTTCTCGCACTAGGACTAAGCCCCTCCCTTTGCAACTGGGTCCTAGATTTTTTAACAAACAGACCACAGTCTGTGAGGATCAGCAACTTCTCCTCCTCCACCATAACCCTCAGCACTGGCTCCCCTCAGGGCTGTGTGTTGAGCCCCCTCCTGTTCACTCTGCTCTCATATGACTGTGCACCTATCCATCCAGCTGTCATATTGTGAAGTTTGCAGATGATACAGCTGTGTTTGGATGCATCATAAACAATGATCAGTCCAGCTACAGCCAGGAGGTGGAACACCTGGAGAGCTGGTGCAGGAAGAACAACCTCCACATTAACGTGAAGAAGACGAAGATGATGATTAGCCAGAGTTTTGTCACTTTGTGTTACTACCATGGGTTTTGCTACATTCAGCTTTTTGTTAACATTTTAGCTTTAAGCTGTCTTTTTGCTTTTTTAGCTTTAGTTAACTTTTGCTACTTTTAAGTTTTTAGCTAGCATTTGGCTACTTTCAGTGTTCACTTCCTTTTAGGTTTTTTTTTTTGGCCACCTTTGGCTTTTAGCTCAGGTTTAGCTCATTTTAGCTTTTGGCTAGCGTTCTGCTTAATTTAGCTTTAACAACTTAGCTTTGGCATCTTCAGCCTACTCCAGTGAAGTTTCAGGCTCAGCAATCAGAACACGATTTTACTGAAAAGGCTTATTTTTCTGGTTGGATGAACATTTACAATTTATTAACAGAATTCAAGATGGCTGCCCCAACTAATCGACATATGCAAACACAAATGGATAAAACGGCTAAAATCGTAAGTGTGTTAGTAGCTGAAAGTCATTCTCCATCAACAGCGGTTTGAAGCTGAAAGGCCGTGGGCGAGATGCATTCTCTCAAGGAAACCTACTTTTTATTTTAAGTATTTGTTCAACTTAAATAGTTTTTTTTAGTTTTAAACTGATCAAACACACAAATATTCGGCTGCGGCCATCCTGTAGGAGTGAGATATTTAAAACTGACACAAATGTCTGTTCCTCCAGATTAATAAAGGAGTGCCTGTTGTTCCACATATTCAACTTTCTGCAGTTTGGTTCTGTGTGACCATCTGTGGGAGAATCACAGTCAAGGATAATTAAAAAAAGAGTAAACATAAATTGTAATTTCGGCTCTCGAGGTGACTTTAAAGTTTGCTCAGGCTCAGGGTTTGATTGAAAGCGCTCATTTGCTCATCTGATGTGTGCACCATTTGGGCCGCACACCTGCTTCCTTGTCTTTTCGGAAAACAAAAGCACATTCTTGCACGTATAATCCAAGCAGGGTCCATGTGGAAGCTTCTTACTGAGGCATTATCAAAAAAGATTGACCGCGACGTTGGACGCCCGAGTGTGGAAGTTCCAACCAGTTGCCAGAGCTCCAACAGTATCTGCTCCACAGTCTGGCTCGGGAGCAAAAGTGTGCACGGGCCGACTGCAACGAGGGTTTTAAACAAGCCGGAGAATCTTCCGTTTCTTATTATTTGGCAAGGTTGGTGGGTGTTTGGTGGAGGGGTGGGGGCGCCGTCTCTGCATGGTAAGCCCCTTGACGCGTACCCTCTGCAGCTAATCTCACACAGTCAACAAATAAGGCACATCAGATGCTGTTTTGGCTGCGGCCATCAGAGCGGCTAAGTTCAGTGGATTTTACGGGTTTATCGGCGCGGGGCGGGAGGGGCAGAACGGTAGGCGAGGCAGGGGTGTCTGTCACGGGGCGGTGAAGCAGGTGTGCCACAATACGGTCAAACTCATTCCAGCTCCCCTGTTCCGGGGGATGAACGGGGACTCGGACTTGGCAGGGAGCGGTGCCGTGTTGGGGAGTAAGGGAGGCCCACCTGTGCCACCCAGAGCGGCGCCTGAATGTGTTGGCGAGGGACATCAAAGATGTCTCATCAGACGGACGGGTGGATGAGTAGGTGGAGAGACAAGATGAGGAAGGAGTTGGAGGGGGGTCAAAGGGACCCTTCACCATCCAAATGAGGGCTGTGATTAATAAGGTTCATTACAGACACTCCACTGGCTTCCTGTTGAAGTTAATGGAAATACATTAAGTGGCATCGTGGAATTAAAGTGATAACAACAGCAGCTAATCTTTGTAACACAGAGAGATCCAACATGGCCGCTGAAAACAGGACAAGGAAGTAACTGCTTCAAGTATTGTTGGTTATCTTTGCTGCTAATCAGTTTCAGTCACATTTAAATTATTTAAGAGTTTCATTAAAATCTATTCTATGGTTCTTAAAATATTTTGCTAACAGACAGGGTTGGCTTTAACAGTGGATGTCGAAGTTTTAAATGAAGATTTCACTTGGTCAGTTAGAACTCGAAGGATATGTCGAGAGAGACTTCCTGCTACAACCACTCGTAGTTTTGGCTTCGTGTCTATAAATAATGAAAGGGTTAAGGTCAACTCAGTGTTAGCTACGGTTGATTAGTTGTACCAGTAATTGTGAACTACTCATCAGTTGTGGATGCACATCCATGGATCAGTCTATTGGCTCAAGAGACTGTGACCTGTCCAAGGTGTACCCGCCTTTTGACCAGTGACCACTGGAGACATTTGGGAGCCCACAACACTGAAAAAAGGCAAGAAAATGGGCGGACGGATGGTTCACAGGATGAGACAGACAAATGTGCACAGAGAAACAGGAGGCTGGCCTTCTTTTATGGTGCTGGGCATTAAAGGTTACTGCAAACTTAGAAATGGTAACACCAAAGTTCATGCTCATTAATCCAGGTATGAATCCAACAATGTTCTGTCAGGTCATCTGGACAGTTTCCATAAATGTAAAGTTTCTGGTGAAAAACTAGATTTTATACGCACTTGATTTAGTTTTAGACAATGTTTGTTCAAATTAGCTGCTAAAACCTTAGATATACTGTAAACCCACAGATCTTGCAACAAACGCAGACGGTGAATGAATCCACTTCTCAAGACTTTGCCTCAAATTAGAACTGATAAAAAGACGACGAGTCAAACTGACTGGAATTTTCTACAAACTCGTAAAAAGATTAATGGAAACACTGGTTTACTTCACTGGTTTTGACCAAACACGAGCACAACAGTTTCTTTCCAAGTGCGCTGGATCTGCACACAATCACACAAAACTACCAATGAGACAGAGGTCTCCATCTCCATGGTTTATACGTAGCTTGGTCATGGAGACAACAAGTCCAGGAGAGAACCCCAGACCTTCTTCTCCCAAGAGACAATCTCAAGTCCTTTCAAGGGACTCCGAGGAGTTCCAAGGCCAGAGAGGAGACACAATCCCTCCAGTGAGTTCTGGGTCTGCCCCGTGGCCTCTTCTCAGTGGGGCATGCCCAGAAAACAAGAGAGGCGCCCAGGAGGCATCCAAACCGGAGGTCCGAACCACCTTAGCTGACTCCTTCCGATGCGACGGAACAGTGGCTCATCTCTGAGCTCCAAGGAAGGAAGCTTATTTAGGCTGCTTGGATCCAGGATCTGGTTCTTTCAGTCCTGATCCAGACCTCCTGAGACCACAGGCGAGGGCTGGAATGTAGACAGACCTCAACTCTTTCTTTACCTCAGCCGACCAAAGCAACACCCTCGTCACTGAGGACGTGGCCCACCATTAACTGTGAACAAGACATTTAAACTCCGGACAAGTTTCTCATTTCATAAAAAGATTTTTTTGTCCAAAGCCAAATCCATAATTAGTGCAGAAAGGGTTGTCCAAGTGATGGATTCACCTTCAGACCAAACGTAACATTGATCCAACTTTAAACACATCGGTCAACAAAATGATCCACAGAGGTCACTCGTTTGGCTTTTCTTGGGATTCCCATCCCTAATTAAAGAATATCTGACAATTCACAGGCTAAAACAAATCTGCAACTTGTGTCTCTGTTTGTTCAGAACAAGTTTGAAACAATTCTCCACAGTGTTTTGGAGACAAATGCAAGGAAATAAACAGCTGATGGAGTATTAGCTCTTTCCCAAATATTTGTACTGGCTCGGTGTATTAATTGATTGTATAGTGTGTCACATTTATAATATCAAAGACAAAAAGAAGAAGAAAAATTAACTCGTGGAAGAAGCCTCTATTTAGGTTACAGAATGAATCTCCCATCTGGACTGGAGTGTGAAAACACTTGCAAGCATGAGAGTTGTAATCCAGTTGCAAGATGCTTATTTTGCAGTGATAAGCTTCGGGCTTTGAAAGATTTTATTACCAGAGCAGAGACTTTTTTTCTACTTTGGAGCTTCGCAGCCCGTACAGTAGCTTAGTTAATCTAGGTTTTACTTAATCCAACAGCAACACGGTGACTGCAGAACTCATCTAGACTTATTCCAACATTTGTGTTTCTTGTTCTGGGAAAATGTTTTGGACATGAGCAGTAAAGTTACAGCTGATAGTATCTAAATGTGGCTGTTCTTTTATTTGCTGGTACAACGAGCACCTGTGATTGATTACCTGCTTATGTGACTAAAATGGTGGAAAATCATCAGGTGTGTGAATCTCAAAGAACCCAAGGTGTCTAGATCACAGACCTTTAGCTTTTATCTAGCCTCTTGTTAGCCAGCCTTTTGCTACTTATAGCCTTCAGCTAGCTTTTGTTAGTTTCAGCTAGCCTTTCACTGCCTATAGCTTTTATCCAGCATTTCATTAGCTTTTACCTAGCCATTTGTTAGCTTTTAGCCCCTTTCACTGCCTATAGCTTTTATCTAGCATTTGATTAGCTTTTAACTAGCATTTTTAGCTTAAAGCTAACTTTTAGCTAATTATAACCTTTACATTTGTTTTATTTTTAGCTAACCTTTCACTGTATTTAGCTTGTAAGTAACATCAAGGTTCATGCTCAATGCTTGTAACTAGCATTTGGTTAACTTTTAACTAGCCTTTTATAGCACCAAGCTAGTCTTTAGCTAACTATAGCTTTTACCTATTTTAAATTTTTAGCTAGTCTTTCACTACCTATAGGTTTTAACTAGCCCTTAGTTAACTTTTAACTAACCTTTTGCTACTTATAGCTTTGAATTAGCATTTTATTAACTTTTAGCTAGTCATTTGCTGTTTATAGTTTTTAAATTAGCAATTTTGTTACTTTTGGATAACTCTCTGCTACTTTTAGCTGTCCTTTTGCTATTTTAGGTTTTCAGCAAGTGTTTTTCTACCTTTGGCTTTTAGAAAACCTTTTAGTACTTTTTGCAAACCTAATATTACTTTTTAGTTTTAGCTAGCCTTTTTAGCTAGCATTTTGCTGTGTTTACCTTTTTCAGTGCTTAAATTTTAGGTTTTAGCCAGCCTTTTGCTACTTTTAGATTTTAGCTAACCTTCTGATACTTTTGGCTTTTAGCTAACATTGTTAGCATTTTGCTATATTTAGCTTTTATTAAGCTTTATGTTATTACCTAGCAAGCTAACATTTTGTTACTTTTACTTTCTAACAAGCATTTATATTTTTTGGGCTAGCTAGTTGCTACTTTTAGCTTTAAGTCCATGATTTTCTTCTGCTCCTTTAAGCTTAGGTTCTGCTTGAGCTTCAAGCCATCAGCCTTTATTTTAGCAGAATATGCAGCTCCTCTCGTAGTTTCTAGGAATAGTTTCTATTAAACTGAAGCAGCAGTTTGAAGCTAAAGTGTCAAAATGCCTAAAAATGTCCATCACTTTTTTAACGAACTGAATAAAAGAAGGGAAAACTGAGAAATCTCATTTTTTTAAATAAATGTATCACTTGTTTTACTCTTGTCGAGGCTGAGAGTTAGGATTAGGGCACAACATTAAAAGTTGAAGAAACTCCAGTAGTTGTTTGACAGAAGTCTCCGGAGGTTTGTGAAACTGTCAGTTTATCGAGTGCCAACTAGTCCTTCCTCTGAGCCACCGTCTGATGGACGCAGCAGACTTTGACAAGTTGAAAAACAACAACTACTCGGCACGGTGTTCACCCCCGCCTGTCGGGCCTCAGCCACCAAGCATGTGTTCTGTTTTACTCGGTGTCCTCTGCCACATATTGAACACATTAAAAGTTCAAGATGGAGGGAGAAGCACAGCTGCACGGGGACAGAGGACAGAGCCAGAGCGTGAGCAATCCTCCCTCCACGAGGCTGCTGGCCCTCTTCTCGCAGCCCCTCGTCCACACACAAACGCTGCCCACACAGCGCTGCCATCTGGCCTGCTGGGAAATCAGAACCACCTGAGACTCAGCCAAATCCACGACGCTCGCTGACACTCGGGCATTTCCACGGATTGGAAAGAGCTGAATAAACCTTACACAACCACATAAGGTGTCCTGCAGAAAGAAACTCTGCTCACCGCTCGGACGTTTAGCTGATATCCTGGAAAAAAAAAGATTCACGGTTCATGAAGGAGATGCGTTTCCATCTGTCGCTGATTTCCAGACTAGAAATGTTCACGTAGTAAGAAGCTGAAGCTACCAGAACAAAAGACACATACTTCTACCCACCATTAAAAACCTGAAATGACCAAACTGCAACTTAAAGTTAAAACAACCGTAACAAAAAAATCCATTTATTTTTATTTTTTCTTCTTTCAGCTGCTCCCTTCTTCAGGGGTCGCCACAGTGAACTAACCCGCACAAACGCTTGGCGATTGATTTTACACCTGACACAACCACAGACCACCGAGCTACCACAGCCCTCTGTGTGGAGCAGAGAGCTGCCATCTTGCTCAAGGGCCCAGAGTGGGGCAAATGAGGGTGGAGGCAGGTGTGGGTGATTCACCTTTCTCACCCACATTTTGCTGTTGTCGGTCAAATAGTTGTTGCAAATAGCTGCAGGAATGTAAAACGTTCCTGTGGGGACAAACAAAGTGCATTATGGGTAATCAGGCTCAGAAACCTTGCTTAGTTGACCCTTGGAGCTACGAGGAGTTGAGTGACAGCTCGCAGTAAAAAAGTTCTGTTGGAACGCGACAGCATACGGTCCGCAGACTGTCAGAGGCTCGTCGGCTCTCATTTACTGCAGACCAGAGAAGATTTAATCAGAATAAAATCAAGTGAACGCAAAGAAAAAGGTCTGATTCCCTGACCTGGAACATCTTTACGTTTATTTTCACGAGTCAAACCGTGCCTG
Organism: Hypsolebias coamazonicus; assembly: GCA_032273985.1. NCBI lineage: Eukaryota > Metazoa > Chordata > Actinopteri > Cyprinodontiformes > Rivulidae > Hypsolebias > Hypsolebias coamazonicus. The sequence continues at coordinate 1,432,828 of JAVCKU010000003.1, forward strand.
CTCACATAAACATTTCCTTCCATGTTACAAAAATGTTGAACGACGTTGGACTTTTTAAAACAGACTCCAGAAAGTTGTTACACATCAAGGATTAAAACACTTCCTGCATATATTTATTATATTTACTATTTAGCCTGTTTATAACAGGACTCATCGTGTACAACAACCCTCACCCTAGTAAATCTAGTCATTTAATATTTATACATGTTATATACGGTACCTGATATATGTCTGGTTGTCTGAAAGGGGGATTCTCTATTTTAAAAAGGGAGGGTTTGAAAGGCGGGGGATTGTATAATTGCTGGTGTGTGTGTGTGTGTAATGTGTTTTTGTATGTTCCCATACAATGGTGAAATTAGTTCACTGCATTTAACCCATCACACCTGAGATACATCCAGGTGGAGCAGTGGACAGCTATGTACGTACTCAATAGTTAGGCTACCTTACGTTGGAGGTGGCACAGTGGCGCAGTTGTTAGAGCTGCTGCTTCTCAGCGAGAAGATTGCTGTATCAAATCCCGGCCCGGGACGTTTCTGGGTGGGGTTTGCATGTTCTCTCCATGCTGCGTGGGTTTACTCCGGATACTCCGGTTTTCTCCCACAGACCAAAAACATGCATGTTAGGCTGATTGGTGACGCTAAATTGTTCCGAGGTTGAGAGAGTGAATGGTTGTTTGTCTCGTTTGTCTCCATGTGTCCCTGTCATGGACTGAGACCTGTCCAGGGTGTCCACCGCCTGTCGCACAGTGATGGCTGAATATGGGCAACAGTGTCCCCAAGACCTGGAAAGGAAGAAGCAAGTAAAGATAATGTACGGATGGATGGATGAATGAACTTATGTTGATGGGGTTGATATGTTAGGTTCTTACGGCTGTGTTGATTTAATGGGTTGGCCTGACTTTGTTGGGCTGGTTAGGTTTCCTTACATCGGATAGTTGAGTTAGACAGGGATGAACTGGTTGGTTCAGTTGAGTCAAGCTGGTTGGTTGGGTTGCCTAGATTGACTGAAGTTGGTTTTGTTGGTTAAGTCAGTGGTTCCCAACTCTGGTCTCTGAGGAACACCATCCTGCATGTTTTAGTAGTTTCCCTGCTTTGACACACCTGATTTAAATAAAAGGGTGACTAACATGCTTCTGCAGAACTTGAGGAATAATCCAATCACTGAATCAGGAGTGTTGGAGCAGGAAACAAGTAAAACATGCAGGATGGTGTTCCTCAAGGACCAGGATTGGAAACCACTAGATTAAGTTGAGTTGATTAGTTGTCTGTGATGGCATAAGGTTGTTGGGCTGGTTAGGTTGCTCTGAGTTTGTTGATGTGGTTAGGGTGACTTAATTAGGTTGTTTGAGTCATGTAGGTAGGGTTGAACTGGTTGGTTAGAATATCTCTAAATGATTGGTTGGGTTAATTAAGTTTCCTTAAGTTAAACATCTGGATTAGCTGCATAGGTTAGTTAGTTTACTTCAAGGTGTCATCGTTAGGCTGATGGTCCTCCTTGATCATGGGAGCAGCTGGTTTTGGCTGTCATCAGCAAACTGGTTGATCCACT
>JAVCKU010000003.1:1447888-1464981 GCA_032273985.1 Hypsolebias coamazonicus
GAGAAAGGGAGGGGTCGGTGAAAAGCACCGGAGTTGAGACTTTTGTCATTCAGTGTCTTCAGTAGAAAGAGAGAGACACAAAGAAACGATAAAGCCGATAAATGAAAATTACGTTGATAATTTTCATTTATCATGGAATTAATTGATTTATTGTTTATCACGACAGGCCTAGCCATGTGATCTGCCCATAATACCTTTACGATCGACTGGAAGATTCTGATCGATGTATTTATTGGGCACCCCTGATGGAGACAAACAATATGAACTTGAAGGTTAATGAAACGTCGTCAGTTGTTCATTTAAAAACTAAAAACTATGAAAATTGAGACATTTTTTTACTTTACGAAGAGGAAAAGTGTTGATCAAATGTTAAACGCCAGCCTGTTCCAGTTTGGAAAGAAACAAACATTTTAGAGAAGTTACATAAACGACTCATCAACATCTAAACAAATGCAAAAAAAACATCTAATGAGATATTTTTCGCTGAAAACAGTCAGTGTCAAGTTAGCGGGTCTGAGTCTCCAAACGTCGAGCTGCAAACAGGAAAAGGACGTTTCTGATGCTGCTCTTTTCACATTTTAATTGCGCCACTCCAACACTGATGGCGCTGATTAATTAAGCAGGTTCTCAGTAGGTCAACACGCGTTTCAACCTCTGCTGCTGCCACGAGCGCAAAACTGAGCGCAATATGTATTATGTTAATTTATTTGCATATGTTGGAGAGTTCAGACATTCACAGTTGCCTGAAGCTTCTTCTCAGACCCTCAGAACTGGGTGTAATTATTCAACAGTTTGGAGCAGCTCCTCGTGCGCGGCACAGCGCTCAAAAGGCTGAAATCACTGCTGTCTTCCTAACGGCGAGGTTACTGGCTGTGTAATTCATTACAGTCTGCAGACTGCAAGTCTCAAGAGGAAATGTGACCAGGAGGAGCCACATATGATGTCACACGGAGGGGCCGAGAGCGCTCTGCTCGGCTTTCCAAGTTTTCCGAGGAAGTCAAGCTGTACTGCTAAGGAGACGCGCATGCTAATGGGCACCGCCTCATCCTGCAGTTCGTTACGTGCTTTTCACCACGGCGTGTCGAGATTATTTTGTCTGAGGGAAAACGCCAGCTGTCATGTTTTATGCATCCGCTTTCAGTTCAGCTTCACTTTCGTGTCGTCTCTGAGCGATGCAGCCCGACTCGGGCTTCAGCTTTTATACCTCACAGGGTACAGGTTTCATACGTTCGCCGCAGAAGCTCGGGCCTTGGGTGGACGCCGGTGAACTAGACGGTGATGAAATGTGACAGACGCTGCACGACGATGGAAATGTGTTTGGATGCAGCTTATGTGTGTTTAAAGTCATGATAGCTGCTCAGGTTTGTGTGAGGGGGATTTAGTTGAGGATTTTATTAATTTACTCATTAAAAGACTTGGTCCTCTTTCTCGTTTACATAAAACAGTAAAAAAAACTGGAGCTTTAAGTGTATAAATACGAGAAAATTATTGTTTTTTAATGCTCTTGGTGTTTGAAGTTTATTCAAAGTCACTTCCATTTGTTTCAAAGCAAAAATGGCGACCACCACGCCAAACTTTAGCCCTATATCTGTAAAAGTGACCAAGTTGAAGTCATTTTTTGTGGTGGCTAACGTCAGTTAGTTGTAGCCGCCATCTTGAATGGGTCTGACTCAAAAAGCTGATCAGTTATAAATGTGTGCCGTTTGATTACTTTCTGAAAGGGTCATTACGTCCATCATTTGTAGAGGCACATCCAATGATTATTTCCTGAAAATATCATGAAATTAATCCAGTGGTTTACGAGATATTTTGCTGACAGACAGCGCTGACCCCATTTGTTAAAGTTTTAAACACAGATCTTACATGATCAGGTAGCACCTTGGGTTAAGGTCAGGGGTCAGATTCTGCTGCTACCACACCAAATTTTAGCTCATTACCTGTAAAAACGACTGGTTTATAGACATTTTTGTGTTTCCTAAAGCAGTTTATTGTGGCGGCCATCTTGAACAGGTTTGACTTCAAAGCTCTGAGTAACATAAATGTCGCAATTAAACTTAAACTAATTAAACTTACGACAGACTTTGGGAACTGAGGTTTCCATTGTGCCTCTTATTATTTAAAATGTTATTCTTTCATTTTCAAGTGTGGCTGCTGGAAATCCTGTGCACTAAATTTAAATATAAATTTATTGGAAATTAAGGGAAGCATATTTAAAAAAAAAAAAAAAAGGAGATTAGATCTGATGTCATTCATTTAACTAAAAACATCTAACTGAATTGAATGGAATAGAAAAACGATATTTGTATTTCTGTATCTGTTATAAGCATTGTGCACACTGCAACCAAACATGGGACCGAACGGTTCAACAGGAAGTGATGTAAATCATGAGATTGAACTGACATCGTGGAAAGGGAACGTTAAGTGAGCAACAGACAGCGGGGTGATGAGACTGTGGTCGAGCTCTAAGTGCAGAGCAGCGTCTCGTGTTCTTGACCTGTCTAATTAAGTTAAATATTCTGCCCCTGAACTCCCAGAGGCCTTTGCAGCCAAACCTGCACGAACACACACATGCAAATGTTCCGCACACACAGGGAGACGCACACAGAGGCCCCCTGTCCCCTCCGCTTCCTCCTCAATGGCTCCGGCTTCATTAGGCGCGGTCTGCATCATCCCCGCCGAAAACGTCACATGTCATCAGTGCCTCCATTCTTTATCACTTCCTGCGGTATGGACAGCGTAACCTTCAGAAACCTGCTGCCCACAGTTTTACGTCTTAATTAGGAGCACTGTCAAAGGCACCCAGAGCCCCTCGTCCCGATGCGAAGGGACAGAGAGGGATGGAGATGGAGAGGGAGTGTGAAGGATGCTGAGGAGGACAAAGTCGGAGGCAGCAAGGGGGAGAGGAAGGAGGGAGGAGGAAGAGTTTAGGACGAAGGCTGAAAGTTGGCAGGGAGACTAAATAAGGTGATGAGGAGTGAAAGTCATGTTGTGATTTGGCTCGTGATAAGAAACGAGACGTTTGTTAGATGCTCTGGAAGCTCCAGAGCTGGATGTTCATAGAGCGATCGCTGGTTCAGCTTTCGTTGTTTTCCTCTTTGCAGTTTCTTATTCATGGTTTCTGGAATCTAACTACCGCGCTGCCCTCTGTAACTTCAGTGACTTAACTGACTGGATTCATTGGGTTTCATGGACAAAAACAACTATCAACAGCATTACAATGAAAATCTATCCCATGCTGTTTAATAACTTTACCTAATGGAAGCATATATAAAGTAAAGAGTAATGGTCCAAGCACTCAACCTTGAGGAGCTCCATGACTAACTTTCATGTTTCATGAAGAAGATTCATTATTTACATTTACAAATTGGAATATATCAGATAAATATGATTTAAACCATTTTAGAGCCGTTCCTGTAATTCCAAGTCTCTGTAGTAAAATATTTTGATCAACTGTGTCAAATGCAGAACTGAGGTCTAACAGGACCAGTGTAGACACCTGTCCATTGTCAGAGGCCATGAGAACATCATTATTAACGTTCTCCAGTGCAGATTCAGTGCTGTGATGAGCTCTAAACTGTCAGGAACGTTAAACACTCAGGTCTCAGAACGTTCTTCTCATTCAGGAGTTGGGTGCTATGACTTTTGGTAAATTTCACTTTTTATAAAACAAAACAAATTGTGGTTTCATTGAAAGTAATTTTTATTTTAGCTTACTTCAGTTTAGATTATTTTCTGATAAATGTAGCGTTTAGCTTTGTTTTAACCAAATTTTGTTAGCTTCTGTTTTGTTTGTATTATGTTTTAGTTTTCCTTGTTTGATTTATTTTAGCTACTGCTGCGCTAATGTTAGATACAAATTACTTTTTTGATACTTCTCTGTTTTTGACGGATTCAAATTTGTTTTACCGATTTTGACTTTAAGAAACTGTTTTCCTGATTTTAGCTTTTGTTTTGCTCATTTTAGCTTGTGTTCTTCTCATTTATGACAATTTAGTTTCAGCTTCTTCTAACAAACTCAGGACAGTCCTTCAGCACGGAGCCTCAATACCACAGTAAAACCTGCGTTTACGCTCTGTAGTACAGTATTTGTGTTTTGGTGTTTTACAGTTTTTTTTTTTTTAACGACTGATTGAGACGAGAAGACACATTTGAAGAACAGACTTTAGGAGATTTGTTTTAAGAAACAATAAAATTTTACGATTTATCCAAACTTTATTTTTTGTTTTTAATGAGTTTAGCATGAGCGGTTCACCAGAACCTTCTGTCTTCTTTCTTCTCCGCTGACTAGACCAGTGGCAAAACGTTAATTCAAAGTAGAAAATTGCCATCTAAAAGCTAAAAGTACCAACCAGAGAGTGAAATCAGCAAAGTTTTAAGTAAAATAAGCAAACATTAGCTGAAAGCTCAAAAGTATCAAAATCTTTGCTCAAAGTAACAAAACGCTAGCTAAAAGCTAAACGTACCAACTGTAGCTAGAAACTAAAAACAGCAATAGTCTATTTAAAATGAGTAAAACATTAGTTAAAAGCTAACTGTACCAACAGCAGCATAAAAGCATCTCGTCTATTTAAAATAAGCAAACACGAGCTAAAATCTCAAAAGTGGCAAAAAATTTGCTCAAAGTAGCAAAATGCTAGTTAAAATCTAAACGTACCAACTGAAGCTAGAAAGTAAATCAGTACAAGCCTAGTTAAAATTAGGAAATAATAGCTAAAAACTTAAAAGTAGCCTAAATTTAGCTCAAAGTAGCGAAATGCCAATTAAAAGCTAAACTACGTGAGTGCAGCTACAGCGTGCGCTCTCAGGACGTTATTACCTGCAGTGTTCCCTCAGGGAGGACTGAACTAGGCAAAAGGGCCTTCTACTACTCTGCTCCTGATTCCTGGAATATCCTGCAAAATAATCTGACGCTCTCGACCTTTGACCTCTCTAAGGTATTTTAAACAAGCTACTAAGTTCATGGCAAAAACCAACGCAGACATGTTCCTGTTTTTAATATTTTATATCGCCTTACAACCTAGCTGTTTTTTGTTTCTTTATTTTATTTTATTTATTTTTTATTTTATATACTTTGTTATGACCGTCTATTGTTGTCTTCTGTGTTCTTTGTCTAAAACAGGTCTCTCTTGTAAACGAGTCCTCGAGGCTCAACGAGACTAACCTGTAGAAATAAAGGTTGAATGAGTAAGTAGACACCGTCCAGAAATAATAAAGCACAAATAAAACAATAAAAATTTTCTACTGAGAAGTGTAAATTTAACAACCACACAATGCCCTGTTTTATATTTCTTTTCGTTTTTTTCGGTTTATCTTTTAGTTCCAAAGAATTTATCTTTTCTGTGACTAACACCTAATTTTCTGCAACGAGGGGAAAAAAGCATTTTAGGATATGAGGTTGTAAACAGAACTCAGAGAGAAGAAGAAGGAGGATTTTGTGTTGAAGAGGAGAAGAGGAAAGTGTCTTGGCTACTTGCTTGGTGAGAAAGAGTGAAAATCCGGCTTAGCGGCGAAAACACTGGAGACGCTTGTGTCCTCGGTTTGGGGACAGCTGACGGGTTAACACTATTAAGACTGCAGAGAACACAGGACTGAATGTGCATCTGTGCTCCACAACAGTGGGATTGAAGGCAGCGCTCACTCTGAGACACAGATACATAAACAGACGGACCACAGAGAAGCACAGGGACGGCTGGGGGACACACATTCTTCCTGTTGTCTGTTGTCTCCACACTTCTACGATAGCTTCATCTCTCCGGGAGCTCTTCGGCAAACAGAATCAGAAGAAATCAGGTTTTTATCTGACCGACGTTTAGCACTTCAGAAGGTTCACACTGTCACTTTGTATGTTTTTACACTTCTTTTTAGTAAACGTGTCAAGCCTGTCATAAACCCTCGATTTGTTACCGTGACGCTGATGATCTGAAATATAAAGTGGAGAAAATTTGCAATAATGTTGTGTGAACGATGAGTGACAGCTGAAACTTGCTAAAGAAGCTGACGGCGACTTATTAAAGCTAAAAGAAGATGAACACAAGACGTAGTTCTTGATTTTATTGGGTTGCCACAGCAGGTGAACTCATTAACGATCTGGCTACTGCTTTTTGTTTGATGCCCTGCCTGACAAAACCCAGATTCAAACCAGCAGCTTCAGGATTACAAAAACTATCCACCGAGTTGCCACAGTCCTCACGTCCAACTAAAAGCTATAGCTACAAGGTATGGAACGCATAATGCTTATTAAAAGCTGAAAGTAACAAAATGCTGGCTAAAAAGAAAAACACAGAAAAGAAAAAGAAACAAAAGGCTGAATAAAATCTAAATGAGCAAAAGGTTAGCTAAAAGCTAAACATAACAAAAGGCTAATTAAATGCTAAAAGTAGCAAAACAGTAGCTAAAGCCTAAATGTAGAAAAAGGCTAAATAAAAACTATATGTAACAAAAGGCCAACTAAAAGCTAAACACAGCTATAGGCTAATTAAATGCTAAGCATAGAATTAGTTAAAAACTAAATGTAGAAAAATGCTAAATAAAAACTAAATGTAACAAAAGGCCAACTAAAAGCCAAACAGAGCAAAAGGCTAATTCAAAGTTAAAAATAGCAAAACGATAGCTAAAACCTAAAAGTAGGAAAAGGTTAAATAAAAACTAAATGTAACAAAAGGCTAACTAAAAAGCTAAACATAGCAAAAGGCTAATTTAAAGCTAAAAGTAATAAACAGGTAGCTAAATTCTAAAAGTAGGAAAAGGCTAAATAAAAACTGAATGTAACAAAAGGCTAACTAAAAGCTAAACATAGCAAAAGGCTAATTAAATTCTAAGCATAGAAGTAGCTAAAACCTAGAAGTAGGAAAAAGCTCAATAAAAACTGAATGTAACAAAAGGCTAACTAAAAGCTAAACATATCAAAAGGCTAATTAAATGCTAAGCATAGAAGTGGCTAAAACCTAGAAGTAGGAAAAGGCTCAATAAAAACTGAATGTAACAAAAGGCTAACTAAAAGCTAAACATAGCAAAAGGCTAATTAAATGCTAAGCATAGAAGTAGCTAAAACCTAAATGTAGGAAAAGGCTAAATAAAAACTAAATGTAACAAAAGGCTAACTAAAAGCTAAGGGTAGCTTAGGAAGACAAAAGTAATGACATAATGCTGATGTAAAGTTAATATTTTGAAGAAATTAAAGAGATCTTTATGTGATTCTATTGGGAAAATATTTGTAAATAAAGGTAAATATTTTTAAAATGATAATCGCTACAAAAAACAAATCATAGCACCTTTCTTTTAAACTAGCTAAACATTTTGTTGTATTACTGACTAAAGTAGCACAAAGTATGCAGTAGTTAGATGTAAAAAAATAATGTATGGAAAGAACAAAACAGAAAAACAGCATGGACGCTGAATCTGAATTCACAGAAACAACAAAGTGAAGAAAGCTTCGGTTCGGCTGATAGAAAGCTCCATTAGAGCACTTCTGCATTAGTTCAACGTGCGTCCCCATCACTCATTCTAATTGAAGGGGAGACAACCTATCAATTGTAAAAGATCACTCTGTCATTAAGGTTAATAAGCTGTTTTATAAACTGTACTCATTACTATCAGATACATCTATTATGATGACATATGGACAGAAGATGTGGTAAAACTGGTCGTTTTCCTCCAAGATGGTAAAAAGTACACAAACAAAGTTTTATCAAGATTTTTCTGATTCAGGAGATTAATAAACAACGCGTGGGCAATTTGTGAAAACCACATCTGGAAGCCCTTCCAGAAACGTCTCGAGTCACTTTGCCGATTTGTCAGTTCCCATCACATCTGCATTTTACTCCATCAATCACTAATCAAACACTAATTTATTCATGAAATATTTGGCTGGAGTTGCTAACATGAATGAAGAGTTCAACCCAGAAAGCGGCAGAAACAAACCTTCCTAACAGAGGTCGTACAGCGAGTCGTCTTTCACTCAGATTGTTCACGCAGAATAAAACCCTTCTTTAAACGAAAAACCAAGACTCGTCTGTCAAGACTATAAAAGGCCTCTTTCTCTATCAAACATGTGCCATCCGTAAAACTCCAAAAGGAAAAACAGTCTGCACCCACTCGGCTGGTTCAGGGCGCAGGAACCTCGAGGTCGCCTAATGCAAACGGAGAAATTAATTAGACGGTCAAACAGAAATTAAAGATGGATTTAAAGAGAGCTTGAGCCCACAGTTTAGCACTAAAGAGCTAATGGTTAATCTCATTAGCATAATTAAGATCACTGTGGAAAAAATAAAATGGCAGAGGCTTGGCGCTGAAGGAGTTAACGAGGTGGAGCCAGTAATTGGATGAGGAGTGACCCTTTCACAGCCGATGACATGAATGCTGCTAATTACCTTAAATGGTCACTGAACGTCAAACGTTTGCGTCTGAAGAGATATTATCAGCATTGAAGGGTCAGTTGTCCCATACCAGAACAAAATTACAACACGTGGATGAACAGTGGATGACTGTACGCTGTAACTGGTTTATAAATGTGTACTTGTACTGAAGTTGGGGCACTTGTGACCTTTTTTTGTATATTTATTTATAATCGCAGCAAAAATCTACTACTGCATTTTTTTTTTTTAATCTGATGTCTAAAATTTATCTCCAAAGTAGAGATGCACCGACCCGATACCAACATCGATATCGGTGCCGGTATCAAAAATAATTCTTCATCGGGTATCGTAACAATGTGACCGATCCATACATACAGGAACTGATTGTTGTTTATTTTAAATAGCTGCCAGCCAAGTTAGTAAAGCTGTTGCTTTTTCCTCTTATTTCAGCTCCTTTTTTATTTATTTTACATTAAATTTAGAACTCCCAGCCCATTTGAAAGGTTTGTTGAAGTTTATGTTTTCATGTTTGACCAAAGTTGTCAACCTTCTGATCTAGTCAGTTTCAGTATCTTTATGATTATTTATTTTACATTGGATGTTATACTCATAATTGCACTGACTGAACAAATTAATGTTGTGTTGTTTTTACATGTTTGACCAAGCTTGTGAAACTACTGGTTGTTGCTGCCCTGGTGTAGTGTTTTCAATAAATTTGTAATTCAGTACATTTATGTCTGCGTTTAAAAACAACAACAACAATGTTTTAAGTTAATTCAGCACTGTTTTTCTGTATAGGATTGGAATCAAGCAACACAAAGTATGAGGTATCGGTATCGGAAGTGAAAAATGTGGATCGGTGCATCCCTACTCCAAAGTGTTTCATAGCTCAGCGTGGGAACCACCGACCTCACCAGAGAGGAAGTAAAGCAATAAGGAAAACACAGTCGATTCAAGCCATCCACCACGGCTAATCAACATTAGCAAACTCAAAAATGGCTACAACACAACCAGTTTCATAGATACTGAGCTAGAGTTTGGCGTGGTTGTAGTCGAGAGCCATCCCCAACATAAACTGGAAGTGCTAACAGATCGTACATGGTCTCTAGTTAATAAAACTTCAGCATGAATGGTGCTAAGCACTCAAGAAATGCTACTTTCATTGAACCACTGAGGTTACTTTGGCATGGTGAGCAAAGGTGTGACCTTTGATGTTGCTAAGCTTGTAAATAAAAATCGGCTTTCCACAAATGGAAGTTATTTCACACTGGTCATTATTGGGTTTTGTGTGTACAGTTATCCCAGTTCTTGTGGTTTCACTGCATTGCAGATTTATTTTATACTGTTTATCTATTTCACAGCGTTTTCACTATGTCACAGGATTTTCTGTATATGTACATACAGTATGTCACTACCGGCACACTAGAAGCGTGGGAAGGGTTTATAGAGCCTTAAATTTATAAATAATAAAATGAATGTAATGCAGCTACTTCTACAACTGAGTTCTGGATGGATCCAAACTAAGCAACATCACTTCTAAGACTGATGTGTCTGGTTGAATTTTGGGTCTCCCACTACATTCATTACAGGGAAAGCTTAACAAGTGGGAAAGGATTGTTGGAGTGTGGGAAGTGTTTATAAAGGCTTAAATACTGTATATCTAAATAATAAAATAAATATAACACTGCTACTTTGTGGATTTTGACCTATCAGCAGGGTCTCAGGAACGTTACCCCCACGACAGGTGAGGGGTCACTGTATATGCTAGCATTGAACATCAGATGACCTAGCATCACATAGCAATTTTGTCTACCAATGTCCATCACTTACAGCCTTGGTAAGGGTTTGTAACAACATTCTTTTAGCAAGTGATTCTGGTCAGTTTGTGGTACTTGTACTTGTTGACCTTACCGCTGCTTTCGATACTGCTGAGTCGACCACAGTGTCCTTATATTGTGGTTAGAACACTGGGTTGGGATTAGTGGAACTTTTTTGAGATTACTGGTGCAGCATTAGAATGGTTCCATTCTTATCTGATCGACAGGAGTTTTTGTGTTAATGTTGGAAACAGTTTATCTGTTTCAGTGCCCTCTTTCCTGTGAGGTCCCGCAGGGCTCAATTCTTGGAACCATTCTGTTTTTGTTGTATCCATTCCCCTTGGTGTCTGTCCTTGTTTTGTTTTTTTATGCTTTTATTTTTTATGCTTTGAGTTACTGTTTTTTTTTTATTTAACTACTGCCTTGATCTTATTGTTAAGTTGCTGTTATAAATGTGCTTTATAAATAAATTTGACTTGACTTAAAGGAAAGAGCCCACATTTACTGTAAGACAAGAAACCAACACAAAACCGTAATGCTACCAAGGACGATCTCTACCTGTTGCTATAGTAATAGATGGTCATTGAACCATCAGATGTACAAATGCAGACTTTGCAACCTTGCCTTTCTATGCTAATCAGCAGTTTAGTCAATACATTTTTGATTGACAAGTTTGAAAACAAAAACATACTACAATCACAAACATTTGAAATACATGAAACACCTACAACAAGTCAGCTACTAAAAGTAAAATGTATCTGCATCCAGAACATTACACTGTCTCTATGTCTTATTAGCATGTGGCTATGACAGCTAGTTTTATTTGCACCTATCTACGCGCTTTAGGCACTTTTAAAAACAGTTCTGAAAATCGGCCACATTGACTGGTCCATTGTTGAGCTGCCACTGACCATTTTTAAATCACTCACTGAGCCACATAAATGTAAGTGTTTCTCTAGTTTAATTTAAAATTGACGTAGCAGAATAAAAGTAAGAATTTAAGCATCAGTGTCGTTGATTGGTAACTTTAAATTGTCTCTAGGTGTGAGTGAGGGAGTGAATGGTCGTCTGTCTCGTTTGTCTCTATGTGTCCCTGTGATGGACTGGAGACCTGTCCAGGGTGTCCCCCGCCTCTTGCACAGTAATGGCTGGTCATGGGCACCAGTGACTCCATGACCCAGAAAGGAAGAAGTGGGTAAAGACGATGGATGGATGTTTATTTTGTACATGCTGGAGGTTTTTAGTAATCTATCAGCAAATGTCAATGGATGTTAATTCATTTATTTTACATTACAAGTTTACAAAACAGGTCAAGCCCATAAAGGGCGTAAAACAGTAAACATGTCAAATCCTCTATGTTACATTACTTTTTGGTGCATTTAAGTAAAATAATAAAATGTGAGGCACATCTGCTCCACGCGTTCAGTGCAAACAACGGGTCTCGTCAAAATAATGTCTGTGTTTTAACCTTCCTGATGATCGCCTCAGTTGGATTAGGAACTTTATCGCCCACCAGCTGTAGCGAAGCAACACGCGAGCAGCAAGAACCGCCGAGGAGAACGTTTGGTCAGAAAGACCTTCCAGCTTCTAAAGCAGTGAATAGAGCCGCATTAGTGACACTCCGGTGCTCTGTTCACAGAAAGACAGAGGGGTGAGGGGGTGGGAAGATTTAAAAGCTCTAGTTTATTTTCTCACACAGAGATTCTTTAATAATTGCACGTGAAACCAATTTCAAGAAGAAAGTTTCTTTTTAGGCTCACCAATGATAAAAATGACCTGTTTAGATCGTGATGGAACGTGTTTGAACGTGATTATTTACAAAGTGTCCCATCAGAAACGTTTTGGAGGAGATCACGCTGCGTGCACACAAACCTTTCAGCGCACGTTAGCTGGTCCTGTCACAACCTTACATTTATGTATACAAAGTACGATGGGGCTAATTGAATATTCACCGAGAACATATTCCCTGCATAACACGGCTCCCCGCTTCAAAATTCAAATGGAGGGGAGGATGGGAATACATTACTGCGTGCACCATCCGCCTCCTTCCCCCTCCTCTATATGCCTGTCAGGAGGTGAGCCGAGGAGTAAGAGGAGGAGGAGGAGGGCAAAGTGCACGTGGCAGTGTCGGCCTCGGCGGGGCTGACATTAACAATAATGTAATTTAATTAAAGCCCAGATCCCAGCGGTCCTCTCCCAACGACTGGGCTTTGATTTTAATCGGCGATGAAGAAACGGCTCGGCGCGCGGCGACGCCGTCCCCGCTCCGACCGGTCTGAGGGCCACTGGGAGAAAAGGCACCGGCAGGACATCAGTTCACATCCTATCAGGCAGGGAGCGGGGGGGGGGGGGGGCCGTGGGGGCCGGTTCCCGCCCCGACCACCCAAATACAACAACACCGATCAGCTAATGGAGAGGAAACGGGAACACCCACACACTCGGGGGGCGCCCGGCGCCAAACATCAGGAAAACAAAAATCCCTTCAGAGCTTTTAAAGACGCAATCCGACGGATTTCTTTGCGACATGAGATTTAAAAAACAAAACAGGAGATGAACTGAAATGAGCACAAAGAGCTGAGCAGGATTTAAACTTCACATCCAGCAGCTTGTTGTTGTTTTATTGTTGCTCTAACAGGATTTCTCATTTTAAAGAAGCACATTTGACTTTGTTTTCATCTTGGAGCTGAAAACAGGCGGACGCCGAGGCCGATTACGGGCTTTGAAATTATTTGTTTACTTTTGGCCGCTGTGCATCTGACTTTTAACAAAACAGAACAGTAACTGCTGGTGTTTCCTGCACCGAGAAGAACGCGTGCATCTGAAAAATAAAATACAGAAAAGTATCCTTGTTTTACAGTAAAAGCTGCATCCTCGTTTTTCACGGTGGTTGATTACGAAGAATGACAGTCATGGATGTAACCAACATCTAACAGTTCCAATTAATTAGCTGATTTCTAATAATACACTAAATATTACACGACTCCAGTTTGACACAAACACAGAATAAAAAAAAAAACTTCTTCAATAAATAAGTAAATGTTTGAATCGGAGGTAAAAAAGGGAAAACAACATAAGATGAAATAAATCAGATGAAATCTTTCCTCACTCTGCCCCACCCCCCCCCCCAACCAGCAGCCACCAACAACAATGAGTTTCCTTTTTATTCGCTGGGGAAAAAGACGAGAGACAAACGGGGAGGGTCAACTCTTCACCAGGCAGGTCATGGACGTGGACAAGGCAGCGGAGACGAGGGGCGTGGGGGAGGCTGGGGGTGGGGGGGTTGCACGGTGGTCATTATCAAATTTACAACCAGTCACTCAGACATCTGCCCTACTTTTCCTCGGTTAATGTAAAAAGAACTAATCTGGTTAAGAGAGCGCGGGCGCGGCTCGTAAATCGCCGTCTCTCTCTCTCTCTCCGCTGCAGTTAAAGCTGTCACTTCTCTTACGGGGGGTGGAGGAGGGGTGGAGGGGGGGGGGGTGGATGGAGCTGTCAGCTGGCTACTTGTTAGAGCTAACAAGGCCGTCCACTGATAGGACTAATGAGGCCCAGGGCTCGCTGCCGCCGCCACACGACCGCGTTCACATTTAATTATACGAATAAAACACATGCCGCAAAATAAAACGAAGATAAAGAAAAATACTTTAAATCTGAGTTCCTTTATGTTCTTATTAACAGGAACAAATATTGTTTAATGATAGGGAAGGGGCGGGGCTAAATAACTTATTCCTTTTTGAATATTACACACGATGTTTTTTATTGTCTTTGTTCTTATTTGTTGCATTACTAATCATGTTCAAAATAAAACTTATCACAAATTCTTTATGAATTTATTTTTTTTGTTGTTGTTGAAACGTTTGGTTTTTCATCCTCTAAAAGACTCAAATTGAACTAATTTTTTTTTTTTTTTTAAATCCGTCCAGAGGAGCCGACTTAACTTTGTCAGATTTTTCTACCAGGATATAAATTCTTCACATTTCTGCACTGCAGTCATTCAATTTTTAAATTTAGTTTCATCTTTAAAAATTACCCTGATGCATGCGCAATGATCCAGGTAGAAAAATCTAAAAAAGCTAAGTCTGGTCCTCTGGACATTCAAAAAAACATCTTTAAAAAGGTTTAAATTTGTTTGAAAATCTAAAAAAAAAAAAAAACAGCTTAAAAGACACTTTTTGTACTTCAGTCGTAGCCTTTCACTTTAATGACAATTTGCAAATAAATGACATGTTTTACATAAAAAAGGGAAAAAAGAAGTATAAACTTGACATGTACTGAGCTCATTTAGCTTTAATTGTACTTAAACACAAACATGCAACATAAAGAGACAAACCTCTGATAAATGAACTTGTCTGTTAAAGTTGGTGTTCGGTGAAGCGTTTGTTGGGAGTCTCGTAAAAATCCTCTCTTCTCACAACGCTTCATTATTCGTGACGCGCTGGTTTAATTCCAATTACTGCTGGTAATTAGGAAATCTCATGCTCTCTGATCTGGAGGTTCATTTTAATCTAATATTATTTGTCAGGTTGTTTAGTGCCGATTAAAGCTTTTTGTGTGCACGTGTGAAAGTGTTTGATAAACATTCAGACTAATGTCAAGCCCCCCCGGTGAACCAAACTCTGTTTATTCTGCGTTAACGCCGCCGCCGACCCTTTTGTTGAAGCATACATTAGAAGCGTTCGCCCTTTCAGACATGTAGGCACCAAAATATTCTCTGTAGCAGCTGTGGGAAGAGCAGAGCAGCCTTCTGCGCTGCTGAGAACCTGCGAGGACGTGTCATGTTTTCGCTCTTATGGGGCTTTTTGTTAAACACTGAACAATACATTTAACGGCTTTTATTAGTTTCAAGAAAGATGTTCTCACCATATTCAATGTGGCATTGTGATGCAAGAAGACAAAAGGAACAAATGTGAGAAAAGATGAGTGTGTGCATCTGTTTGACAGGTTTTTTTTTTCGTGCTGTATCGAGCAAATGTTTGCTCTGCTGTACATACTGAGATCAAGACTCGGAATATGCAAAGAAAGAAGCTGCTAAAAACATCCTTTACCTACAAGACTCAACAAACTTTGCTGTTTAACTCACAGTAGCATGTGCGAGATCATCCACTTCACTGGTTTGTGTCTCGGAAGAGGCTTCTTTTATGCTCATGCTTTCTGAGCGAGCCTCTTTTCCTCAAACCTGAACAAAGTTTCACTAGAAGCAGCCATTTTTCCCACTCTCTGTCTTTCTTGGAATACGTCCATGTGACCAGCTTGTCCAGTACGTACTGATCCACCAGTGCAGCCAATAAGTCCGCCAGTTTACAGCTAAAGCCGTCGCTCCGAGTCCAACAGTTAAATCCGACTCGGTGGTGGAGCGGATGAGTTCGAGCTCGTCGACTGCTGGTGTTATTGTTATTTCTCAGGCTTGTGTCCGTGACGGGTTTCTAAACGTTAACACCGCGTTTGTGTTTGTGTGATTTTAATGAGTCCAGTCTTTGTTGCTTTCAGATCCTTATTTTCTCCAGTCTAACCAGTTAATGTGAATGTATCTTTGTGGAAAAAACAGATTTTCCAATAAATAGCTAATTAATTAATTGGATAAAATAATCAATCAGCAAACCAGCCATTACTCTTTGAAGTTCGACAACCAAGACACAAAAATATGGTTTTAAATAATAACTGCACAAACCATATAATTTCCATTATTATTATTTTTTCTTTCATTTTTTTTAATTGGGCTGCTGATGAGAAGTGGATGGAGTGGACGAGTTAAGTTATTTTAAACAGAAAAAACATAGAATGTTAAAACAAGTTTTAGGTCTCAAAGTGACACTTTAGCGATCTAAAGTGGTCTTCTGATGCGTTGTCAGTATCTTACCTGCAAAACAAAATGTTTAGAGCTTTAATAGATTTGAAAAGCTGGTCGAGTTGAGCTAGCGGCTAATCTGAGCGAGGCTGGGAACAAAGAGATTAACACAACTCGGATTTTAAACATTTCATGCAAACACTTTAATAAACCGTTGAAAGCTGTTATTTTACTGTGGATGGTTACTTCAGGTGAACATGAAGTTGGTCTGTGGTTTGCTATCGGCATTGATTTATAATCAATGGATAAATAACAGAAGTATGGAGATAATATTTCATGACTTATAGTCTAATTAAAAGGGGAAAAGTTGAAGAATTGTAGCAATACAGTATAAATATTTTTTTTTCTTAACTAGCACTTTGTAGTAACATGCCAAGTTGTTTGTGTTTTTGTCGACACCTCCTTCCCTTCCTGAATGAAAGAACGTCAATCATCTCAGCGTCCGTTTCTTCCATCGTAGTTTATTTTGAAATGATTTTAAAGTGAAAACTGTGATCACGGTGAGCTCAGCTGTCCTGCACTGATCCAGCTAGCAGGATTAGCAGCAGCACATGTCTCTGCACCTGAAACCTCTTTTTATAAGAGGTTTTCAGCTGCAGGACTTCAGGACGGCAACTTTAGCTCAGCAGTGTGGACACAAAAACAAGAACCAGACAGCGGTTCTGAATCTTAAAGGTGCTTAAAATGCACATCCTTAATAAGATCGCTGCATCTTAAATGCTCGGAGTCGACTCTGGCAGAAACATCTCTAATGGTTTACTTTTCTAGAAACAATTTAAATTAACCACTGGATTACAAATATTGTTTCTAACGACAAAGAAATGTCTTCTGCAGACCACATTTATAAAAATAGTTTAACAGTTGGCAGTAATTTACAATGCACCCTGTGCAACGTGCAGACAAAGTGCCACTGTCTCTTTAAGAACAAACTTCCATGATCTCGTTAGAGATGATCTGATCAGAGTTTTCCTCTCTGGTTACTGTCTGAAGATGGTAAACATATTGGACAATGATTGGGGGGGGGGGGGGGGGGGGGGGGGGGGGGGGGGGGGGGGGGGGGGGGGGGGGGGGGGGGGG
>JAVCKU010000003.1:1604564-1620466 GCA_032273985.1 Hypsolebias coamazonicus
TACCTACAGATGAGGAATTAAGAAGAATGTGGCTAAAAAATGTGAACTTGAAGAGACTACCCAAAACTCTGTATGTGAGCTCATTTCACTTTGATGACAAACGGCTGACAAAGGAAAACCTGCATCCTACTTTGTGTCTGGACTACAATAAACCACCTGAGAAGAGACGCCGGATCCTCAGAAGGATTAAAAACAGTGACGAGAACATCAGGTATGATTTCAGGTGTATGGAGGACACAGCTTTATATTATTTGTTCATCTGTACAGTAGTCCCTTGTTGATCGCAGGGGATCCGTACCCTGAAGACCCACGATAAGTGAAAAACCGCCAAGTAGGAATAGTAGTACAGGTAGTAAGTAGTATTTTAGTACATATATACAGTATATATATACAGTATATATATATATGTATGTATGTATGTATGTATGTATATGAAGGCATTTTAATCCCCTCCCACTCTTGCAATATTCTAAACAATGTTTCTAAACTCTAAAAGCTCTAAAAGACACAGAATGTCATGATTTCAGTCCTACCTCCTCTGCTGTCATCCATCTGCAAGCATTTTTGGCCACATCCACTTCTCCGCTCTGCAGGAGATCAGCTGATTAGCTGCAACAGGAAGTTTATCCTGGAGTATGGGCTGCACAGAGCTGCAGCAGGTTTATAAATAATTAAAATACTTGTCATTCATTTAAAATAAAAATTCCATGCAGATCGTGCGGCTCATTCACCAATCAGCCAGTTGTGCGTCATGTCCAGTCTTATTTTGAAAAACCTCGATAAACGAACGACGAAGTAGCGAGGGACTACTGTACTGTATGATTTTCTCTGTAATTACCCAAGCTCAGTGATGGAGGACTTTAAGGCTTTGTCTGGGCTCTGTGTCTGCTTTAATGTAAATAAGATTGTGTCCCACCTCTTTTGACTCAACACCACAACCTTATTGCTGTGTAGGTACTGATTCACCTCAGAGCTTTTCAGGTTGTTCATCACTTCACCGTCAGAAGGACAGAGTCAGTGAATTAGCTACATATGCTAGTAGATGTAGCTAAATATGCTAGTAGATCTAATCTGCAGCCGCTTCTTCAGCTCGTCCTCCATCCCTCGTCCTCAGCAGGCAGTGGTCTGATTGTATATTCCTGTTTGTCCTGAAACAAACGCCGGTTTCTGTCAGCGCCAGAAGTTGCACCCATAATCCACACAAAGCAGCCTGGGGCCTCGGAATAAGGTGGATACTTTTGCTGTTTTTAGCTTTTAGCTAATGTTCTGCTTCTTTTAGGTTTAACACTCGGTTTCAGCTTAAATTTCAGAAATCTTTCAGCTCTTTGTGTTCTTGTATTTTCACAGCAAAAAAAAAAAAAAAAAAAATCTTGTTGGTTTTACTTTTTGTCAGAAAACTCTGCGTGAAAACGATGACAACGATTCCTTTGATCCTCACGTTTCACGAGCGGGCGATGCAGGACGTGACACCTCAACAACCCCCAAAGCCAACGTGGCCACAGTGCACAGAAAACTCAGGTGGAATATCGCGTGGAGCGCACGTGTAACTGATACCTTCATCTCATTGTAATCAGAGGTGACAGAGGATTTCATAAAAAGCTCAAAATAAAGTAAATTGTCATGCTGTGTGGAATTTCCCGCAGCATCCACAAGCCCAAAATAATATTTTTCATAAGGTTCTTTTTCCCAGGCGCTCTGAGGAAAATAATTCTGCTGCAGTTTGTGTCGGTTCTTAAGAAATCGCTGTTTCTACAGCAAGAGCTCCCATCTGCACCGGGAGAACTAACGCTTCAATCTTTTAATCTGGAGAGCAAAATAAGAAATTAATCTAAAGCTGAACATCTGTTCCCTGTCATGAAATTAGAACCTCACAGTCGACACTCTTTGTCCAGTCGCTGAATATTTATTTGCCAACGAAGATTACGAATTAAGTCGGAATGTTCGCTGCGCTCTTCAAAGAACCTGTTAATGACGTTTAATTAATTTGTCCCAGCAGCTATTTGCTGTTGCTGAACTTCACATGTGTGATGCAGAACACGTCGTAATAGAGACTGAATCTGGTTGTCAGCTCTCATGATATCTTCTATTAAACTTACTCGATATTCCCTCGACTTTCCTTTGAACACTTGTTTTTTTAATACGGGCTCAGAGATGAATGACCTTCGCTGTAGGTCGTCAAGGATTTAATAAATGATTTTAGGGGACAGAGCATGAACTGAAGGTTCTTACACCAGAGTGAAAGGATGAAGGAACATGCACAAATGTAATTTTATTTTTAAATATTAATTTATAACATGACAACATGATCAACAAGAAGTTGGAGATCTAGGAGGACCTGAGGAGATTAGCTGTTGGAGGTTTTGGAGGACCTGAGGAGACCAGTTGTTGGAGATTTAGGAGGACCTGAAGAGACCAGTTGTTGGAGGCTTTGGAGGACCTGAGGAGACCAGATGTTGGAGGTATTGAAGGACCTGAGTATACCAGTTGTTGGAGATTTAGGAGGACCTGATGAGACCAGTTGTTGGAGGTTTTGGAGGACCTGAGGAGACCAGATGTTGGAGGTTTTTGGGGACCTGAGGATAACAGTTGTTGGAGATTTAGGAGAACCTGAGGAGACCAGTTGTTGGAGGTTTTGGAGGACCTGAGGCAACCAGATGTTGGATGTTTTGGAGGACCTGAGGAGACCAGTTGTTGGAGATTTTAGAGGACCTGAGAACACCAGATGTTGGAGGTTTTGGAGGACCTGAGGAGACCAGTTGTTGGAGATTTAGGAGGACTTGAGGAGACAATTTATTGGAGGTTTTGGAGGACCTGAGGAGACCACATGTTGGAGGTTATGAAGGACCTGAAGAGACCAGTTGTTGGAGTTTCTAGAGGACCAAAGGAGATAAGCTGGAGATTTTAGAGGACCTGAGGAGACCAGATGTTGGGAGGTTCTCGGTGATCACTGAGCGGCTAGGCCACCAGGAAACACTGTTATGTTGAAAACCTGCAAAAGAGTGAGCCAGCAAAAGTCGAACCGCAAAGTATCGAGGGACTACTGTAATCAATCAATCAATCAAACTTTATCTATAGAGCCCTTTCCAGCAGCCAAAAGGTGCACAAAGTGCTGAACAATACAGAAGTAAAAGCAAACAATTAAGAATTTAAAAAACAGCTAAAAATTAAAAACAATTAAAACATAGGGAGATTGTCAAAGAACTACAGTACTAGGTATTAAAAGCATGCCTGAATAAAAAGGTTTTAAGATTAGATTTAAAAAGTTCCATATCAGTGATGGAGCGCAAGTCCTGAGGTAGCTGGTTCCAGCTGGTTACTGCATTCTGAAATAGATTAGACGCAGATCTTCACAGTTTGGTGAACCTCCGCCCATCTTTACTTCTGAGAGATTTAGCCTGTTTTTCATACCCAAACCTCTTACTGACCTGTTGACAATGAACCTTATTAGTTGTGAAATGGTCCTTCTTATTCGTAACACTTACTTTTAGTCTTTGTTGCCTCTGTCTCAACTTTTTTAAGTTAAAGTCAAATTTCCCTTTTTTGAATGTAAGATACCTCCATTTCAACAAACATGTTTATTAGAATCTATTGTGAATAAAATATGGTTTATAAAATGTGCAAGTCAATGATTTATGTTTTTATGTGCATTTTATACAAGTTTTGTTTCAAACTGGAGTTGTGCATGATAGAAATATTTATAAAAACACAAAGTGTGACAGCATGGTGTCTTGATATGCTCAGATGAAGTAATTATTAGTGAGAATAAATAGTTTTAAAAGCTCATTTGATGGAGGAAAAAGGCCTCTGGGTTTAGGTATGCACCGCTGCGGTGTGTTTATATACGTGTAAACACACTCAGAACATCGTCGCAACGCAACCACAGCTGTTCACCCCCAACAGAGGTGGACCGAGCGTTACATAAATCCATGTTCATAACAAGGAACCATGAGGAGAACCAGGAGAACACTGGATGATTTATACGTCCTTCTCTGATTGTGTGACACGTTTCTGCCATTTTTCTTTTTAGTTTTTGTGAAACGGCTGGAAGCGGTGCTGGAGTGTCGACAGCTGTTCGCACCGCTGCCTGGAACAATGAGGTTGTGACGGGTCTGTGTTATTAGCTGCGTGCTGATCCTAATGTATAGTTGTTGTTTTGTTTTTACTGTTTCAACACTTCGTAAACAGTTTGTTCATCACTTGGCAGCGCTCACGGCGTACCTTTCTGATTTTTCAGTCCTTTGTCAAAATACACTTTGAATGGTTTTAGATTGTTTGGTCGGGTGAGTGGCAAGCCTGTGATTGGAGGATCGCCGGTTCAACTCCCCGCACTGACGACATTAAAATGTAGGTGGGAAAGGTGAAACAGCTGCACCTGCCTCCACACACATTTGTCCCACTCTGGGCCCTTGAGCAAGGCTCTCAACCCCTACCATCTGCTCCCTGGGCGCCCTGGATGTCAGCGCTCTGCTCCACACAGAGGGCTGTGGTAGCTTTGTGTCTGTGATTGTGTCAGGAAGGACATTCGTTATAAAAACAATCGCCAAGTCTTTGTGTGAGGTTGTTCGCTGTGGTGACCCCTGAAGAAGGGAGCAGCAAAGGTTTTAAATTACCTTAAAGAAACGATCTACTGGAAACTTTGTATGTGCAGCTTCACCCAAACTGGACTGGAGCGGATCTGATTTGGACCACATAAAACATCTGCTTTCTTCTCCAGTGAGTCTTTGAGACTTTGAAGGTGGCGTTGGAAACTGTCCTTCTTCTGATTGGATGATCTTGTTCCACACTCCAGTCCCACAGGTTAAGTGGACGGTAATGGGTCTACTGGGATCACTGACCCACATCGGCTTGGAAGGAGGACTCTCTTACGGTTCGGTTGCACAGCAGCGTTCCTCTCATGAGCAAAGTCTGAACAGGTTGGGACCCAACAATTTTCAGTCAGCTCCTCTGGACAGTTTCTTTTTGATGACCTGACTGATGATTGTTGGATTGTACTGATTGGATTATTGAGCATGGACTTTGTTGGTTTTGAACCAGTTTGACATGACTGTCGACGAGGGAGAGGGCCGGCACGGACGAGGGGGCGTGCCAAAGAGACCATCTTAACACCAATAGAACTGGTTTGTTCCACTTTGGAGTAAACTGTTGGGAGAAGAATCAGTTTTGTGTGTTTCCTTGACTGATGAAGTCTTCTGGATGGAAGGTGAAATGTTTCAGCACACAAATAATAATAAAAAATAAAAAAACCGAGATGACCTGACTGAAAATATTTGGATTGTATACCTGGATTATTGAGCATGGACTTTGTTGGTTAACAGGTTGGGGCATTGTATAAAATGTAATAAGATAAAATTAAAAAATAAATGGTTTTCAATGTTTTGAGGAACATAAAACACAATGGAACATTGAATTAATGTCTGAAATAAGAAATTGTACTTTTTTTTGTGGCTGTTCCCTTCTTCAGTGGTCGCCACAGTGAACAAACTCACACAAAGACTTGACTAATTGTTTTTACACCGGATGTCCTTCCTGACACACCCACAGACCACTGAGCTACCACAGCCCTCTGTGTGGAGCAGAGAGCTGCTATGTAGGACACCCCAGGGAGCAGATGGTGGGGGTAAAGGCCTTGCTCAAGGGCCCAGAGTGGAGCAAATGAGGGTGGAGACAGGTGTGGGCTGCTTCATCTTTCCCACCCACATTTTAATGTTGTCAGTCTGTGGAGTCGAACCGGCGACCTTCCGATCTCAGGCCCACCTTCTACTCCACTTTTAAGGGGCAACAAAATAATATAAAAGTAAGGAGGAGGAAACAGGTGCTTTGCTGATGGTATGGGGGTGCATTAGAGTGTCTGTCTGTAAAAGCTCCATAAATGTAAAAATGTATATACAGGATTTATTTACAAATAACAATAAAACCTATTTAAATCTTTAATTTGAAGCTGTTTAAATGTTTAAAATGTGCCTGCAGTGGCTTTCAGAAGGACTCTGTACTGAGCAGACGCTCCTTTGGTGGGTTTCATGCAGTTTCAAGCTCGTCCGTTCACCTTCCACCTCATTCTCTACTTGTTTTTATTAATTCTGCTGCGCACTATCTGACATCAAGACACTTAAAACACAAGCTTCTTCAGTCAGCCTAATGCAGAGCCATTAGTCACTAATAAGCATCATTTCATTGAAACGTTGCTGTTATCCTTCGTAAATGAGCCTTGATAAGAAATCTGTTAACTGCCTCGCAGCGCTCCATGTGTTTTACTGAAGCCTCCTCGGCTCTCCTCGGCTGTGTGTGTGTTGCTTTAGCTACTGGACGGGGTAACCCCAGTCACTTGGCTCCTCAACACCTGTGTTTACTTTGGGGCCTCGGCCCCCGTGACCCAGCAGCGATCCTTCACTCACTCAGAAGATGAAGTGAGGTTTGAGCCTCCAAGTATGTGCTGTCCCTGCACTTTTACCGCCGTGTGATTCCTCTAAGACTTCATAATGAGGAGCAGGCCAAAGCAGGAGTATAAATTACAATCCATGTCCCAATTCGAGCAAATTAAACATCCAGGCCTCGCTCCGTTTCTCCAGCATGTTACATCAGGTGAAAAGCAGAACTTTGCTGTTCTTCTCCTCTTCTTGTGGCATCTTTGTGAATAATTTAAAGAGTTGTTTGTGTAGATTTAACCTCGGCTGGTTTGCTCTTTGGACAGCAGAAGAAATGGAACGTGACCAAAGATGAAAGAAAGCTTAATCTAAATTTTTTACTCAACAAAGTATGGAATTATGACTTCTTACAGAGCCTGAAAAAATCTAGAATAATTCTTTGTGCAGTTTAGAAATAGAGTAAAAAATTATTTACGTGGTGCTGAAAGTACTAAAAATGTTTTAACTTGAGATCGCCAAAGCCGATTAACTTATTGATGAATTAGAGATCACGACTAACTGCGGCAGGTAGTTTGTCTTTGCCAGAATAAACAGGATTTGTTAGACAGC
This sequence comes from Hypsolebias coamazonicus, assembly GCA_032273985.1. Classification (NCBI taxonomy): domain Eukaryota; kingdom Metazoa; phylum Chordata; class Actinopteri; order Cyprinodontiformes; family Rivulidae; genus Hypsolebias; species Hypsolebias coamazonicus. The sequence continues at coordinate 1,611,536 of JAVCKU010000003.1, forward strand.
AAACACTGAACCGATCAGTACTTATCTCCTCGGATTAAAGAAACTGGGTTCAAATGTTCAGAATTAATATTTAAATCATACCTAATGGCTAAAATGTGTGTGTAGGTTGTGTGTTGAAATGAGACTCCTTGTAATAAAGATGGACGTCTATTTTTCTTCTTTCGGCTGCTCTCTTTGTCAGGGGTCACCACCATGCGTGTTAGTCTGATTGGTAACTCTAAATTGTCTCTAGGTGAGAGTGAGAGAGTGAATGGTTGTTTGTCTCGTTTGTCTCCATGTGTCCCTGTGATGGACTGTAGACCTGTCCAGAGTGTCCCCTGCCTTTTGCACAGTGATGGACATGGGCACCAGTGACCTCCGTGACCCGAAATGGAAGAAGCGGGTAAAGATGATGGATGGATGACAAAGGAGAATTGATGTAAAAATACACATTAGGCCTTTTGATTTTGTTTTAACTTATTACGTGATTTAAAACTGAAACGTGTTCATTTCTAAAACCTGAGCGTACTTTAAGTTGTGGTTCGACTCGTTACTTCTTTCTTCACTTAAAACGCAGCAGAAAAGACAGACAGCAGACAAACTAGAACCTCGTCCCTCCGTGACACCATCTGCTGGGACGGCCTTCCGACTATCATCCTTTTTGTCTCGTCTTTTCATTTATTTATTTTTCAGATGCCGCTGAATGCACAAGATAACTGATATTAAAGGCGCAAGAAAACCCTTTGCTTTGGAGCAAAGACAAGACCACTGAAGCGCCACGGCAAGTGAAGTTGATAACAGACTGCTCCAAGGAAAATGTAGTTTTTAAATTAGAGGCAAGCTGTGCGAGGGCCTCTTCCAAACTAAAAAGCTGTCTTCCCAGATGCCTTTTTTGTTCAAATCCTTGATTTGATTAAGTTTCAAACCTTTTTTTTTTTAAACCGTCTCCATAGCAGAGAGCACAATTAATTTTCAAATGGTTGACTAGTGATCCCTCTTGTTATCTGCAGGCTTATCTACCAGTTTCTCCTTTCGGAGCGAGAAACATTACAGCGAATATACTGTATGAAGATTTTAATTGCTGGCAGGTCTGCGGTGTGAAACTGAAATCAGTGATGGGATGCTGTGAATCGCATGGAAGGAGAGGGACATCGCCAGCATGAAGCTGACGAGCACCATGATGAGAGGAGTTCTTCTGGATTTTATGAAAAGGCAAGAGCTGATTTCGAATGAGAAATAAACCGTGGGCTGCTGCAGCTCGGTGGTCAGTGGTTGTGTCAGGAAGGGCATCCGGCGTAAAAATAATTGCCAAATCTTCATGCGAGTTCACTCACTTAAAAAGCACTAAATATACGTTCTCATTTGAGAGCTGACAGAAGTTTTGTTGACATCTGGCACTTTTACCTTCCATCTCAACATGCCATTTCTACAGAATCCTATGTACCTCGGAAAATGTTAACTACCGCATTTTCCACCGTACGCACCGCACCACCCTATAAGTCGCATCCGTACAAATATGTCGAATAAAGTGAAACAATCCACAAATTTGTTGCATCAACTTAAACAAAGCGTCACCGCTGACAACCCAGAAATGTGGGCCGGTGTTGTGCCAAAAATTGATCAGCCAGCGTGCACTGGAGAACTTTAACAAGGATTTAACAAGATTAACACTTAAAAACAATTGTTGACTCAAAATTATAGCAAAGGTGTGTCTCAGTTCAACTTTTGCTTAATAAATGCACTTTGATGGTCAAATCAGCTGCATTTCAAAAGCCGATACACGGAAACATGAACGCGCAGAGGGACACTTGTGCGTTTCTTCAAAATGTAACAAGAAAACCACTTAAAACAATCATTTGTTAGCTTGACTTTATAGTAAAGGTGTCTCAGTTCAACATTTACTTAATTAATATACTTCAATGGTCAAATTAGCTGCATTTTGCTGGGCCGGCGCAGCAAAATGAAGCTGATTTGACAGTTGCTCTAGGCAAGCTGGACAAAGGTGGCAAGCCAATTGTGTCATTTATAGCCACTTTTACCTATTAAATTATACTATGTCATGCCTTACTACTCAAGTGCCATCTAGCAGCTGAAAATTGTAGTGTTCAATATGTTCAGTCAGAATGAATTAAAACACTCTTATCTAGCCAAAAATTGGTTTATAAATATGAGAAAAATCCATAAATAATATGTTGATTTCACGTATAAGTCACAGGACATGCAAAAGTATGCAAACTCTGACTTATACAGTGTAAGATATGGTAATCCCACATTTATTCCATAAAATAAATAAGTATATAAAATAAAAATACTTTGAATCCTGTACCTCAGTGCTTTCTGGTGTTTTGAATGAACTGAGACGTTTTACTCTCGCTCTCTGCATCTGTAAATGAAAGCTGCTTTTGTTATATCCTCCTGCAATATCCACTCCAAAAAACAAACACACAAACAAATGATTAACTTTCTCCGCCGACTGTTACAGCCGAGCTGGAAAAAATATCTTCCTATAAAAACATATTACCTTTTTACCTGCACTATAACATTGAAATCTTTCTGTTATTTCCCCCTCCAGTACTCCATCTCTGGCTCATAGAGACAGTCAGATTTATTTGCCGCCAGAGCTAACAAAGTTAGCAGTAAGTACTCGTCTTCAGTCATGTCAGCTTCCTCTCTGTTGTCCTCTCCCCACCGTCATTACCTTTGTGTCCTCACTAAGCAACACTTGTAAACACAGCAGCCAAATGTCCCCCGTTAGTACTCGAACTCAATGATTTGTTTGTTTCATCTGAAAAGGTTAGAGCTTGACATAATGTGGGGGTAAAACATGTGACTGTTAGGTCTGCCGTCATCCGTGTTTTCCTCTGAGAGTCTTAATGATCGTAGGTGGTGGAGGTGCTGCCACTTCTAACCAGTCTGGATGCTCCATTACACGTTGTGGGATTAAAATATGTCAGAATCAAGCTGGTTCGGGGTTGAGGTTTGAGTAAGAGTAAGATAAAACATGTTCTGTCTAATGTGACAAAATGAAAAGAATGAGAATCAGATATAGTCACAGTGTAGCAGTACTGAAAACGTCTTCCCGGTGTAGAGCTGGTTTCATTAGCGCTAACTAACCCACCGACTGGTGACATCTACTGAGATGTGTCTGAGTTTAATGATGAGCTAAAATAAAATGTTTTGACGTGTTATACTCTACTGTATCACTGTGACCACTGTTTATCTGACCATAGAAAACTGTTCGGTGAACCCAACGAAGTTTAGTCAGGCCATATGCACGTTTTTTTTTTTTTGTTTGTTTGTTTGTTTTTGTTGAGACTTTCATCCTTCATCCAAAGGACTTCATCAAGCCGAGGAGCCACACACAAACAAACTTTGATGTTTTGAACCTTTTTGGCTATGGCTGCCTCAGAGGAGTCGATGGGGAGAGGGCGGGCCCCAAAAAACATCTTATCACCAGTAGGGGTGCACCGATAAATCGGCCGGCTGATTTATCGGCCCCGATTTCCTTAATTTTGGGAAATCTGCCATTTTTTGCATGAGAAACTGATTTTACAGATTTTTTTTTTTTTTTTAGTTTTAACAACAGTTATTTAAACTTCATTTATATTTCAGAGCACTGCCTCACGGCCAGTTAAAACAAGTTCATATTGTTTCTAGAATACTGTTCAAGGGTCTGTTTTTCAACAAAATAAGAATGAAATCTGAAGGCGCATTGTGACCTTACAACATCTAACAGTGTTGCTTATAAAACAAAATCGGTATTGGCCAAAATCGGAATTGGCAAGTCAGACTTTGTAGAAATCTGTGATCGGCCAAAAAAACTGCAATCGGTGCACCCCTAATCACCAGCAAACTGGCTGGTGCACTATGGGAGTGTGCTGCTTGTGAGACTGAGTTTGTTTGTGTGTGGTTCCTTAGATTGATGAAGTCCTTTGGATGAAGGACGAAACGTCTCAAAAAAAAAAAAAAAAAAGTCCAGATGAACTGACTGAATTTTGTTTGATTTTTTACCCGGATGATTATTTCCTCTGGTATCAGATGCTGTGCAGCTGGGAGGATTTTTACTGAAAACTTTTTACTTTAGGGCATTTGTTATGATGAGTAATCATGGCAACATTTTTTTTTTTTTATATAAACAGGAGCAGCTGATTAACATCTCAAAAGCTCACATATCTCAACTACAGCCCCAAATCCCAAATGAGTTGAAAAGGAGGCGCCGTGGACGAATTTCCGTCAACCTGGCGGCGGTGCTCAAGTACCTGACCACCGAGACCCTGGAGCTGGTGGGAAACTTAGGCAGGGATTGTCCCCCGGCACCTTCAGCTGTCTGTCCGTGGTGACGAGGAGCTCGGCAGACTGCCGGGAAGAGTGATGCATAGGGAGGAATTCTGCCCGACGTTCAGGTAGTCCTGCTGCCCAGGAAGACCGAGATGCCCGCCAGATCCGACAGCAGGCTAGATCTGGGCGGATGGATCTGTGGACAGGTTCTCTGTATTCACTGCAGGAGATCTTTCCTGTCCACAGCTATCAGCATCTAACAACTCTTGAATGAAACCAGGATGATGAGCTACGACAACAATTAATTTCCCTTTGGGATTAATAAAGTATTTTGAATTGAACTGAATTGAGCATGGACTTTGATGTTCGTTGAATGTTTTACTGGAGATGATTGCTGTAAATTTAAGAACTTTGGTAAAGTGGCTGAACGACAATGTCCACAAAAACATAACTACTGTATACTGAATAAGAAAATAAACTCAAAGAATTCTGGAAAATTTGTTAGGCCCCTTCTCAGTTTGTCTTCTATTCGAAAAGACCAAGTGATGTATTGAAAAAAGAGCACACACCTGGAATGGCCCAACAGTGACTTAACAATTGTAATAACTGATTTCCAGTCACAGATGTGCACAACAATGAAAAATAAGAAACAAATGAAATCAGAATTATTTTGGACACATATCCACCTATTTTAAAAACATACAGATCTGAGCTTGGAGATTAGAGAAGATCAGCAAATAACGATTAGATAAATCACAGAGTCAGAAATATGAAATACTCATACTGTACTCCTCAGACAAAGTTAAATGTTGTAGTTGTCATGATGGATGCTCAATAACCCAGGTACATTAATCTAACAAGGTTGAGTCAGGTCGTCTGGACAGATTCTTCTTGTCTGAAACATTTAGTCTTGTATCCAAAATATAGCTATAGTCTGAGGAGCTGCAACAAACTCAGTCTTAAAATCAGCACTTTCAAGAACAAGAACATTTTTAACAAAACTTTATTTATACAGATAGTTAACACAACATTGTGACAAGCTTGAAATAAAATATTTACACGAGGAGCTTGTTGTATTGTAGTACTCCCTGATCAGATTTATTTTTTGTTTGTTTGTTTGTTTTAATTATCCTTTATTTATCCAGGTAGTCTCATTGAGCCACGAGAACTCATTTTCAAGAGGGACCTGTTTAGGGAGCAGATGTTGGGGGTTAAGGGCCTTGCTCAGGGGCCCAGGGTGGTGATTAAAACCTTCCTAAATCCCCACAGTTTCACAAAATCCTCCAAGTGTCCAGTGTCTCTGTGGAAGCAAGCTCCAACACCAGTCTGGCCTTGATGTTGTACTTCCACAAAGTCATGGCAACAAGAAGTAGAACAAGAAGAACAAGAAAATACTGAGTTTGTTGCAGCTCCTCAGACTGAAGAAGTGTTTTGGATAAAAGACAAAATGTCACAGCATAGGAACCCGTCCAGAGGACCTGACTCAACTGTTTCAGTTGTACGCCAAACACCTAAACTTGTGATATATTTGTCCCAAAAGCTGCAATCAGTATTTTAACAATAAACTGTCAGTTGCATACATCTGCCATCATAGTTCTTAAAAAAAAAAAGAAACCCAGTCCAAAATAAATACACTTATAATTAATATACAACTAGTTTGGCCAAATACATTCAGGTCCCTGCTTCTCCTGATACCTGTTGATGGAACATAAAAAAAAAATAAATAAATTAAAAAAAAATGCTGCAAGAAAAATTACTTTATTTTCCAACTTAATTTCTGCTCACAACCATTATATATGTAGATAAACAGGTAAGTGTTGGTCACAGGGACATTGTCACATCTGCTTCAAGTTACGTGCAGATTAAGTTAAGATGTTTGTGCCCTGAACATCACAATAATGGCGTGTAGTGATTTTAGATAACACCACGATTAAATACTTATCTCTGGATACAAGAGAGACTAATTACTAAGGGAACATGTGAAGTAAAGGGGGATCGAGTGGTGGGACGAGAAACAGGTTGTAGAGACGAGGAAGAAAGCGCCAACTGTCAAACATGCGCTCACTACGAATAAAGTGGATGAACTTCCTTCACAGATTGTAAGTCACTCTGTCAGAACACAATGTGTTGGTTCACTGAAACATGGTTGCCAGAGGACATTACGGTGAGCGTACCTGGATGTACATTCATACGTTTTGACAGAGACACTAAGAAATCAGGGAAGTTGACTCTGTGTGGCAGTGAATGACAGATGGACAACTAACTTCACAGTGTAGGAAACTGCTCAAGGCTCTGAAATTATGACTGTCGTTCCATCTCCACTAGGTACAGTACGTCTTGAATTCAGCGAGTTGACAGTGGTTCTGTCTTATGTTAACAGCAGCGGTGGAAGTCATTGCGGACAGCTACGATAACGCTGATCAGCCTGTCTTTCTGCTGAGTTAACAGATGTGGCGTGACAACGCTGCTGCTATAGTTGGAGCAGTGTGTCACAATCCCAATGGCACTGGACAGAAAGTTAGAGCTGCGCTTTGGAAATGTTCTGAGCGCATGAGTTTCTGAATCTTGCCCAAACCCCACTGGTACTTTCAGACCACAACGTCATAATACTGCTGCCAAAATACAGACAAAAGCTAAAAGTAAAAATAAATCACAAAACCAAGCAGGTCTGGAATAATAGCGTGGAAAAGGTGAGGGTGTGTTACAAACTCACTGACTGGGATATGTTTGTTGAGGGTAGTGAAAGTAATTTGAATGTAATTAATGACATGATCTGTTCATATTTGTCATTTTGTGTTGAGTGTGTCTTACCAACAATGCAGGTCAGAATTTACCCCAATGGTAAGCCCTGGATTACTGAAACACTGTCTAAATCTTCAACGACCACACACCCCCCACCCCACCCATCATTTATGCAGGAAAAGAGAAAGAATCAAATAATTGGAAAAAGGAGATAGATTAGGACTAGATTGGCTAAGCTCTGCTACAAAGATATAATGGCGGAGAAGTTTTCCAGACGTAATGTAAAAGAGGCATAGTAGAACTTTAATAGCATGATGTAGAACACAAAGTCCAGTGAAGATACAGTGACTAGGCCCTGCTTCATTTGCAGAAGAAGCATCTGCTATGGTTCAACAACACAGCACAGCAGCTACAGTAGATCAGACCTCTACTACAGTCACGATAGGGGTTGTTTCCATCCTGTCTAAGATACATCTAAAGAAAATCCCAAGTTGAGATGGACTCAAGGGATGAGTGAGGAAGAAGTGTTCAGCCAGTTAGGGCATGTAGTGACACAGCTCTTTCAGCTGCTTTTGACATCCAGCTTTGTCCATACAGAAGGAGACAACTGCTATCCCTGTTCCTAAAAAGACGTGCAAAAGCCATGAATGGCGTTTGATCTGGGGCACTCACATCCATCCATCCATCATCTTTTTACCCACTTCTTTTTTCGGGTCACAGGGGTCACTGGTGCCAATATCCAGGAGTCACTGTGCGAGAGGCGAGGTACACCTTGGACAGGCCGCAAGTCTATCAAAGGGTCAAATAGTGACAAAGGAGACAAACAACTATTCATCCTCACTCTCATCCTCACTCACACCTAGGGACAAGTTAGAGTTACCAATCAGCCTGGCATGTATGTTTTTGGTCTGTGAAGAAAAAAAAAAAAAAAACATAAAACAGAGTACCCTGAGAAAAGTCACAAATGCACAGAGAGAACATAGAAACTCCACCCAGAATGGCCCTCCAGTCGGGATGCAATCTGGGGTTCTTCTCGCTGAGAGGCGGCAGCTCTACCAACTGTGTCCCTATGCCGCCATCCTCTGCAAGTGCATGGAGCGAGTGGTGGTGGAGGAGCCTTTTACCATTGTGGGTGGGAGCTTGGGGGGGTTGGGGGTCCTGGATGCCAGCTTGACCCTCCTAGATACAATGACAAAGCACCTGGACTTCCATGACTCATTTGAGTATTTTATTCATGGATATTCCATCTGCCTTCAATAGAATAAATATAAATACTCTTCTTCATTGCCTCCCTGTATTCTAAGTTTATACACATTTGATTTTATGGATTAAGTTGTTGTTATTTTTTTTATTTTTTTATTTTTTTTTAAATAACAAGACCCTAACATTTCAAGGTCAATGTTTTAAATCTAGCAGCATCGTTTTGAATGCTGGGGTCTCACAAGGCTATGTCATTCTCTTTTCCATCAACACCAGTGTAATAACATGTAACATTAATGGACTGATGCTCTTTAAAAATGCAGACAATATGGCCTTGGTGGCTTGTTAGATTGAGGAACAGTCACTGACTGCATAGTCAATTTGTGAACAGCATGAAGATTTGGTTCTGAGAGCTCATTAAATCTCAGTATTTCTAAAACTAAGGAGCTGTGCTGCCTGGGTCGCTGTGAATCTACAATCTTCCACCATCTCACTGAAGTTGGAGGGGCTGGCGGTGGAAGAGATCAATGCATTTAAGTACTTGGGTACCGAGATTGATGTAGAGGATAATGGGTTGTAAATATACAAACCGGATTCCAAAAAGTTGGGACACTAAACAAATCCTGAATAAAAACTGAATGCAATTTTGTGGAGATGGCAAATGCCAATATTTTATTCGTAATAGAACATAGATGACAGACCAAAAGTTTAATCTGAGTAAATGTAGCATTT
>JAVCKU010000003.1:1816485-1826547 GCA_032273985.1 Hypsolebias coamazonicus
TACATCCATCCATACCTCCATTAAGTTAGCTTTCCAGCCTTCCTCCACCTGCATCAGCTGAGTGAAGCGAGTGCGCACGAGAGGACTCGCTGTTGCAGTTCTTCAAAATTTAAAGCGTCTGTCAAAAATTGCATTATGAATATATATATAAGTTGCTTCTGTGTACAAGGTACACGACTGACAAATCTATTAAAAAAAAACTGACTTATGCGCCAGAAAATACGGTACATCAATAACTGAGGTCCGAGTTGAGTTAAAAGTTTAAAACAGACGTCTCGAGTGTGCCGCTGGAATTAAAAATGGCTTTTCAGTTTTTACTAGAGCTCTTTGTGGAAAATAAAATCCACCTTTCCAATCAAAAATCTAATTTTAGAAGCACATAGTCTTGATGCTGCGAGCCTTTGGTTCACCGTACGACACCAGAAATGAAACTCAGAGGACTGGAACAGCGTGCATGAGAAGGGTCAGTGTGTTAAGAGTGAACATAAAACATGAAATAAAAAGGCTTGCATCAGATTTAGATTAAAGCCGAGTCAAACTTTCATAACTTTACAAGTTATGTAAAAAAATTTAACTTTTAGTCATCTGTAAGTTGAGACAAAAGAATGAGAAAATAAATTAAAACACATTTAATTTGTCTGATTTGTGTGGAAAGCTAAATATTGTGAAGCGATCAGACAAGCATCACGCAGCTCACAAACATTTTCCTGCAATTTGAACGAGAATTACAACCTTTAACCTATTTAATATTTGTTATCTGACTCCTTTTGACTGAAACTGTGTGTGTGTGTGTGTGTGTGTGTGTGTGTGTGTGTGTGTGTGTGCGTGCAGTGATTTAAATTCATCACTACTGCAGCTGAAGGTGCTGCTTTCAGTTTATATTCAGCTGCGTCGTCAGATCTGCAGCGGGATGGTGATCACATGATCAGGACGGCCGCACATGTAAATGAAGGCACTTTCTTTGTGACGAGGACAAACCGAAGCAGCTGAATGTTTTAAAAATGCACGGCAGCATCAGATATTCCAGCGGCAACACTCCAGACGCCACAGAAACCGCCTAAAAATAATCAACCGTTTTCATTTGGGTCATAAGTTTAGTCGGGTGATCAGACTGAACGCAGATAAACCCGGGCAGCAGTGTGTGTGTGTGTGTGTGTGTGTACACGACGGGGCACAGAACAAAAAACCCGGCCACAAAAATCTACCCATCACACCCTAAAATTCACGTCTAAGGAAAAAAATCAACTAAAGAACAACATTTACAAATAAATTAAAACATTTCTGAACTTATGATCTTCGTGGAAGCAGCTTTGAGTTTCTGTTTTAAAAGCAGCAGCAGATTTGAGGGACGGGAGGGACCCCACCACCCCCAGAGCTTTGGTAAATGTCTCTCCAGAGAGACCTGGATGCAGTCCGAGAATCTCCCAACAAACGTTGCGTTTGTTGCCCCGGTCAACACGAAACAAACGATTTGATGCAGACTCTGAGGAGACGCTGGTAAAACCGAACGTTTCCCTCCGCTCGCAGACGGCTCAAACCTTACTCTGCAAACTACATTCACAACCTGCTCATAAACTATTGATTTCATCTGTAAAAGCACCCCCCCACCCCCACCCCACACCCACCAGAACCCCCTCACCTCCACCCTACAGTGCAGCTAAAACGACGACAGAGAGCCTTTTCTACAGTTCATGAGAGATCAGAGGATCAACGCTGCTCTCCCGACAGCAGAAAGGCTTCCCTGTAAAGCTCACACGTAAAAAACACGTCAGAAATTAGACGCGTCCATTGAGAGTCACGGCCGGCGTGCACGTGAGCCGAGCTGCAGAAAGAGTCACGGCCGGCGTGCACGTGAGCCGAGCTGCAGAAAGAGTCACGGCGAGGAGAGGTTCAAAAGTCACGTGACAAACTTCAGATGTGTCGACTGGTCACCAAACAGCTGGATCTGTTCACGACGTTTGTTCTGGAGCGAAGTTTTCAGGACTTCAAGCCCGAACGTTTGAAAAGCTTCAACATTATACGAAAGGATTTCCCAACGGAGAAAAGGGGTACAGTTAAAAGAAAAGGAAGAGCGGTGATTTCTTCTGACACGACTGTTGGAAAGTTTTGATCTGAAGGTAGATTTAGATGATTGTTTGCTGTTTTAGCTACTAGAAGATGGTGTCTTTACGTTTTAGCTACTAGAAGATGGTGTCTTTATGTTTTAGCTACTAGAAGATGGTGTCTTTATGTTTTAGCTACTGGAAGATGGTGTCTTTATGTTTTAGCTACTAGAAGATGGTGTCTTTATGGAATCATTTTTGCACAAATTTAAAACATTTTTCTCAGTTTGCACTGCAGCCGGCGCTCATTTTAAGGCAGCAGGTGAAGAAAGAGAGATCTGTTTAGATTTCTGAGTCTTGCTGCAGCTCTCCACTCAGTGATAAGCGTGGAAGCAGCCGAAGCAGCACAGATCTCTGAACTCCATCACTGCTGCTGGTTCCGGTTCTCCACTTTAATCTGATGAAGTGCAAAACGCGTAAATGTTGTGGCTGGAAAACAAATAACTTTCATAGATACTTTTATTTTCTTGTACTCTATTCATCCACAGTGGGGAAACTAAATCTCTGCATTTGTTTTCGGCCACAAGTGATGAACTCGTGCGCGACGTTGTTGCACAGAACATAAATATGAAGAGGCTGTGAGGTCGTGACCTGCAGCAGTTTGACCGTGGAAGATGGAAGAAACTAACGAGCTCCTCAGGACGAGACAGACCATCAAAGTGTCTCGGTCAGAAGCGGTTTCTGTTTCAGCTGTGTGAGCTTTACAGGGGAGAAGAGCTCAGTTTGTGCTTCCTGTTTCAGGGAGGCTACGCTCATCAGCTCTGAACTCACACGATCGTTTCTCCAAGACAGAAACTTATCATCTTATAAGCTTTTCACCATTTTTAACAATCTCCTGTAAAGGTTTGCACCCTCTGAATAACTTTGGGTCATCTACAGCTGTTAAAAGGTGGTTTGTTCATGCTAAAAGCTACAAATAATCTTTAAATTTATCTCTTGTTGCATATAATTTATCACAGCTTAATTTGTTTTTTTAATCCCACAGAAAGTATTTATATTAGATATATATATTCTGGTTTTGTTCAGCTAAATATTTCAGTATATTTCTGTACATTACTTCAAGTTTTGAGTGTGCTGATGATGCTCTACGTTAGCATGCCTAAAGTCGATCTGTTCGGACCAGTATTGTGCAAGTCGTCGAGTCAGAATGAGTGTCAAACATGGAAGTACTTCCCCTCTGAGGAAACAGAATAAATGGTTTCCTTTAGCAGAAGCCTAAGGCAGAAGCTGCGCGCATGCTGCATGTTGTGATGCTGTGACGTCTAGAAACCAGTTTGCACAGGAAGTCCAACAGCCGCGCTGCGTCGTGGCTTCACTCGTCAGGCAGCGGTCCATGGGCTGGCCCAGTTCTCGCTTCATTTCATTTTTCTTCGTTCAAAGTTTAAAAGTCAGTGCAAAGTTAAATGTTCACGTCCACAGTCTGCCGTGCGCTTTACACTCACTTCAGTTTTGAGTCTTTTACTCTGAAAGTTTTTAGGGATGGTGGCTTCCTGCTGGCAGAGCAGTTTTTATCGTATGTTGCTTGTTGTCGTTTTCAGGTTCAAAGCTGTGATTTAGAGCTGGAAGCCAACAGGATGACGACGATGATGATGATGATGATGCTCTGTCCTAAATTACACAACGTGCAACCTAATGTGCATATGTACGTGGATGTGTGCGCACGCGCTTGTCCCCACTACCAGAAGCCTCTCACACACTCCTCGGGTCCTGATGCTGCGAGGCAGGCGCGTGGTCACTCAGCCTGGGCGGCGGTGGGGGGCAGCAGCCCCCTCTCTCTCAGCTGGGAGTACAGGGTGTGGAAGATGCTGAGCTGCTGCTCGGGCTGAAGCATCAGCAGCTGCTGCAGCACCTTGCTGGGGTTCGGGCCTCTGCGGAGAAAAGTTACAGACGTCACCGTAACGAGGAGGAATGCACTTCGTTTGAACCTCGAGTCAGAGCGATAACGTCTGTCTGTACTGTTAGTAAAATATCTCATCGAACCCTGGATGAATTTTACTGAAAGTTTCAGAAAACAACCCCTGATGGCCACCACGGTCCACGTGCAGGTATTAAATCTTCACTACAGTAGCATCTACATTCCTACACTAAACTGTGGTCATTTCAATTTATTAACTTTTTGAATTTTAAAGATTTGATCAATTTTTAATTTATCATTAAAATCTTCACTAAAATGTCTTAAAATCTGGTGTGGTGGTAGCTGAGGCTGATCCTCAACACACGCTTTGATACCAAACATAGTGCAATCATTTTTTTTTATGTTTTGGGGACACTGGGGGGGCAGTGCCCCTCTTCAAAAAGGGGCCCGGGGGTGCGTTCCAACTACAGGGGCATCACGCCTCTGCCTCCCAAGTTGAGTTTATTCAGGGGTGCAGAAGTCCAGTGAGGAGGTACAACGTGGGTTCCATTGCGGCTGTGGAATGCTGGACCAGCTCTTTACCCTCACTGCGGTCCTTGCAGGACCATGGGAGTCGGCCCAACATGTGTTTTATGGACCCATTTGACTGTTTTCCACAGGATATGCTATGAGGGTGCTCCGTGAGTATCAGGGTTTCAGACGGATCAGTAGCTTCTGCAGTATTGCGTACTCTGTGTCGGTCCATTGTAGTGAAGGTGGAGCTGAGCTGCAAGGAGAAGCTCTGCGTTTACCGGTCAGTCTACGTTCCTACCCTAAACTGTGGGAAAGAACGAGATGACTCCACAGTTTTTTACTCGTCTCTTATCATTTATCTCACAGCAAAGATTTCCACGAGCTGATCGATTTATCGCCCGGACACACCCTCGCTGACTCTTCTCACCTGACGAAGCTGCCGATGTAGACGTGAGTGAACGTGGCCATCAGATACTGACAGTCGAAGCGGTCCATGATGCCGCCGTGTCCCGGGATGGTGCTGGCAAAGTCCTGAAAAAGTGGAGAAACCAGGTTCAGATCTGAACTTCAATATGTGATAAAAACAAGACTCGGTCTTAATTTTCCCTAAAATGTGTAAACTTTCAACAATATGTAACAAAATTATTAAAGAAAAACATTTAATGTCATTTTTCTCTGGCTTTCACTGTAAATTTCCAAAGTTGCCATGGATGGATGGAGCCACTAGATGGCGCTGTTCTACAAAGACAAACTCCAGCTGTTTGAGAACTCATTTTAATGAGCAGAGATGAAACATAAAGGTGTAAAACTGAGCAACACTGTCAAACAGTTTGCCCGGAGAAAAGATGAAAACTGAAGCTTTACTTTGATTTTGAACGCCCGCTTGAAGCCGCTGGCAAAGAAGCCGCCGAACGGCCCGATGAGAGACGCGAAGGACGACAGGAACAGGCTGTGGATGGTGAACGGGTACAGGGTCACAGATTTCTGGAAAACAAAAAGGACGAGCGCGTCACGTGGGCGTCACTGCTGCAGCCTCCACGATGTGGAAACGTTTTCCATCAGAGCAGCGACGAGAGGAAAAGCGAACCCAGCTGGTGATGGTCTGCAGCGCCGCAGGAAGCATGTACTCGTGCAGCACGAACAGGTCCGAGGGCTCGCACTCCACCGTGAACCGGTTGGTGTCGCTGTTGAACTCCACCGGGCACACGAAGTACTGGAACTGAGACATGACGTGGGCCAGCTGAGGGGAGAGGAAGGAATCTTGATTAAATCGGGACTCGGTGACTTTATTGAACTTATTGACTGATAAACTTTTGAAGAAGTCCAATTCAAAAATGGCCGCTGACGCCAAGTGACCTTAAAAAGCAGAACAGTTAAGTCAACTTTACAGAAATGATCCAGGCTGATACCGACACACATTCTGAGCGCCAACAGATTTTTTTTTGCTTAAACTTTAGCATTAACAGAAGAAGTCAACATGTTTGTCTGTTAGCAAAACATCCCATGAACCACTGGATGGATTTGAATGAAACGTTCAGCTAAAACCCGTTAAGCTTTGGAGTCAATCCAATTCAAAATGGACACCAAAGCTAACATTAGCTAATGCAAAAATGGGTATAACTCAGTCACTGTCACAGATATTTCGCTAACGTTTGCTCTAAGTGCAGCTGAAACTCATTGGCAACATACTCTGGGCATGAACGTGTGCAGAAACACACGAGACTGCACAGGACGTCACTTCAAGCTTCAAGCTTCGACCAACTCTGTCTCTTCACAACCTACGCTCTTTATCTAAAACTGACATGGAGGGCAGCAGACGATATTATTGATCTATATTATTTAGATTTTAGTGAGATCAATAAAAAAATACTAAAGATAACTCAATCTGACAGGCGAATAATTAGATTTTTAAAGCTCTGTTGGCTGAAAAGCTGACACGCACTCGATCGAACGCAGGATCTCGCAGGTCTTCGCTGGACTGTTTCTTCAAGACGTGACTAGAGGTGATGCATGTGCACAAAGTTTCATTAACTTATCTTGAGCAGATCAGAAGTTATGGATGGGACAGACAAAGTTCAATGATGTATGTATATACGGGTACTACATAATATTACCGTACTGTCTGCCATACATGTCGCATCTATTATGTGTCACCGCTGACAACCTAGAAATGTGGGCCGGTGTGCCAATAATCAATTGGTTGCAAAATGGCAGCTGCAGGAGCGTGCACGGGAGGACTTTAACAAGGTTAACACTTAAAAACAATTATTTGTTTGCTCGACATTATAGTAAAAGGTGTGTCTCAGTTGAACTTTTCCTTAATAAATGCACTTTGGCAGTCAAATCGGCTTCATTTCACCGCGCTGCCCAGGAGAAATGAAGCCGGTTTGACGTTTGCTCCAGGAGTTCTGGAGCGAAACGAAGGTGACTTCGTATGGCAAGCCAAGTGTCTCATTAATAGCCACTTTCACCTGTTAATGAGACACTTGGCTTGCCATAATGGTCGAGGGCCCTCTAGTGGCTGAAAATGGTAGTGTCAATATTTTTCACATCAGAATGAATGAAATAGTCAGATCTTTGCCAAGAACTGGTTTATAAATATGGGAAAAACACATAAATAAGTTGCTTTAGCGTATAAATCGCAGGCATGCTAATTTAAAGGGTGCAACTTATATGGTTAAAAGTACGGTACTTCTAAAAACCATGCGAGCGTTGCTGCATGAACAAACTGAAACATTTTGTTATTTTCATTTTGCTCTGAACTGAACAGAATAAAAAACTTTTCCAGTCCGGGACAAACTGAAGCTGTGGAGAAAGAAATGCAGAACATGTGATGCGGTTCATGAAAACTAATTACTCACAAGGAAGCCGAAAACCACCGTGAAGAAGAAGCCCCCGATGAAGCCCTCCCACGTCTTCTTGGGTGAGAGCTGCAGGAGCAGAAAGAAGTCAGTTTACACCATCAGTCTGTTCCTGATGGAGGGAACATCCCTGAAATCTTCTGAGAGCTCTACTTTGCTGCGCTCTCGTCCATTTTTGTCCACATGTATTTGTAAAATCCCTCCAAGTTCTGAGCTTTCTTCAGGACGTCCTCTCAGTGAGAAGAGCAGCTCTACTCTGGTGATGGAGCTTCTCACCGTAGCTCCAAGTCTGGGCCTGACCTGCCTCGACAGACGAAGCTTCGTTCAGCGGCTCCTGAACAGCGTCAGTCACTAAACATACGTTGTGGTCAGAGGTGAGTGGTGGGACAGATTGATGAGTTTAACCTTCATCTCAGCTCCTTCCTCACCACAACAGACTGAAGCAACGCCCTGATTACTGCAGACGAGGCTCCAGCCTGTCGATACATCCTAACGTCACTCAAGACTCGATACCTAAACTCCTCGACTCCAGGAGAAGCCCCCCCTCCCCCCCCCGACCTGGAGTGAGCATCCCACCCTTTTCCAGGAACTCACTCTGATCCCAGCTGCTTCACTGAGAACTGCCCCAACGTACGCTGAAGAACACCACCATCTGCAGAACGCAGAGAAGATCCTCTGAAGTCCATGAGCACCACAAACAAGGTTGGAGCTTGACAGCAGCTCTGGTGGTGTCCACCGTGCACAGAGAATGATCGTCTGGGATGAAGACTCTTCTTGTGGCTGCACGAGGACCAGATGGCTCTGAAGGCGACATCAACAGCCTGCACTCCAGCAGCTTCCTCACATCACGCCTCCGGCTGCACAATCACACTTCTCCACACGTCAGCTGGAAAATCAACCCCCCCCCCCCGGCTCACTGATCCACAACCTGGACCGAAACCACACCACTCTTCCTAAATGAGCGGTTGAACAGCTGATCGCAGCCTCCCCTGCCCAGACGAAGATAAACTTTTACTTACGCCGACTAATTTCACAACAGCCACAACTCTCTGGAACATCAAAGTGCTCAAAATTAAACAAATGAATAAAACATTATGAAATAAGAACATTTTTCATTTTTATTCTTTTATTTCATAATTGTGTTGTTCATGGCTTATTTATTTCATAATGCACTTTTCAGCAGAACGACTTCAGCTGTCAATCAACGTCAGTGGGCTGGACCTGCACGTCCAGTGGTTTTCCTGAAGACCTGCTCACTGGCACAGCTGGTGTTAATCTTGTTAAATTCAAAACACTAAAACAGCGAGTCCTCCCGTGCGCGCTCCTGTGGCACCAATCACGATATCTGTATCTTCTGAGAACACAATTCTCTCGCTTTGATCTGCTAAAGTTACCTGAGCTGAACGAAGTTCATGCATCTCTGCATCCTTCATGACTGTTGACCGAGCAAGTCGCTGCTAGCTGCTATGCTAGCTGCTATGCTAGCTGCTATGCTAGCTGCTATGCTAGCTGCTATGCTAGCTGTACCAGTTAGCAGCAGGAAAACTAATGGATGTGCAGGATCATCAGTCAGTGGGCGTGCAGGTCCAGCCCACCGACGATGATTGATAGCTGAAGTCATTCTGCTGAAAAGTGGCGTTATGAAATAAATACACCATTATGAAAAACATCATTATGAAATAAAAGAATAAAAATGAAAAAAATTTCATAATAATGAGCTTAGATACTTATTTCATAAAGCTTTATTTATTTATTTAATTTTTGAGCATGTTGGTGTTCCATACAGTTCTCGTGAAACAAAAATGATCATGAAATAAAGTTCATAAAATGAGACACGTGTTTGAATTACCTTGATGAGCGGCGTTCTGCCAAAGAAAAATCCAAACAGATAGGCCCCAATGTCGTTGGAGATCACAATGGAGATGGGAACAATAAACCTGGAAAGCAGGATTGTTAGCCAACATGAGTTTTGTGTCAGCAAAAAAAACAAAAAAACAACAGAAATTCTGAAAAAGCTTTTAAAAAAAGCTATTAGTGTCAACACTGTGTTGCAAATCACTGCATTCTGATTCTATCTTACATTGTACATGTGTTTAGAACTGAGGTTGTAAAAACAAAAAGGTAATTAGTATAAAGAGAACTCCCTCTCCAGGGCAGTACGTATCATTGTTTGTATTTAACTGTTGCCTCAGGACATGTTTGCTGTTTAACAATAAAAAGCTCCACAAAGAGTGACATAACAGCGAGTGCACACTCGTGATGACACAACAAGGCAGATTCCTGCAGCCTGGCCGTGTCCTGCTTACCAGATCATTCCTTCAAACAGGTTCTGAATGACAAGGTGGGACTGAGTTACCACAATCAACAGGGTCACATGGGTCCAAGCAAACTGGAATGGCAAACACAAACACCACAGTTTCACTGCACTGGAATGTAGCTGTGCCTGTTCAGAAGTGAAACACTGGAGTCAAACAGAGACCGACAGGTGAGGTGGGTGAAGCTGATGAGAGTCGTGCAGCGGAGCGACGCCGTCATCAAAACAAAATGAGAGCGGCAGACAGGAAGTGCACGAGGGAGAAGTTTCCAAACATATTGGATCGAGTGTGACATCCATACAGGAGTTCTGGGAAGATGCATGCACATTAAAGACAAACACTGAACTGTTGCACACCGACGCCACCAAACCCTGAGCAGAGATCTTCAGTGGTTCCCAACCCTGGTCCCTGAGGAA
>JAVCKU010000003.1:1839905-1860007 GCA_032273985.1 Hypsolebias coamazonicus
CCGGGGGCCCCCCGACGCGCGGGGGCCCCGGGCTGCAGCCCCGGTAAGCCCATGCTAAAATCCGGCCTAGCTAGTCGTTATATTTCTGTGAAATTATTGGTCGCCTGACTACATTTTCTATTATTCCTTTTTTGACCACAGGAGGGCAGCAAAGACAAGCAGGATTGAAAAGGGTCAAGGGTTAATGACAAGAGAAGTATCTCAGCATACTTCCGTTTTCGCAACGTCAACCGTGCTAAACAGGCGCACGCAAAACAAGCCTACAAAATATAATAAACACAGTCTATTTTATCTGTTTCTTTACTACAAATAGATACACTTTGACTTAGTATTTGTTTTTACACAAAACTTTAATAAAAAGCTAAGCATTTTTATATTTATTTCCTAAAAAAAAATGTTATGTCCCCAATTTGGGGTTTGAAAATTTTCTACAAAAATTCAAAAACAGACCATTTTTTCTCCCAAAATGAGGAACACAAAACTTTTGGTGGTAAACAGCCATTATTTATTGAAATGAAATAGAAAGTATAAGTACCAGTTCTATTGCAGTATTGTTTTGTTTTGCTTCTGTAACGGGAGCTTTACCCCACACTTTTTTATTTTTCTCTTGCAGGATGTAGTGAGCACAAACATACAAGAAACATTCAGCTATCACAGATTGCACACCAGATACTGTAACGCAGCCTAATGCAAGACCACCAAAAAGAACCAGGAGTTTCCTCTCGTTCGTCTCTTTAATTTGTCCATAGTTTGTCCAGAAAGAGTACAAAAGTCCACCTGGAGTTGAGAACGTGCGTCTCTGTACACAAATTTCATCAGTCCATCCTCATCCAACAAGAAAAAAGCAGCAAAAAACAAAAACATCCTAACATGTACAATACACTGACACAGAAAGTCAGCTGTGTTAATAAACATGCAACAAGTAAAACTTGCTGAAATTGCGATAATCATTAAAAAACAAAAAAAAATCTAAAACCAGTTATAATTGCATAAATACTTTGTACAGTTCATTTATCTGCAGTGAAATGCACCTTTCTGTTGAAACGACAACCTAAATCTGCATTTAATAATAAAAAACTCACGATTCCTCTTTTTATTTTATTTTTTCTACAAGGTGCAAAGAAACTCTTGATTGATAAAAGTCAACTCTTTAGCAGTTACAGTACGGGAAAATCCAGAGAGATGAAAGGAAAAAACAACCGGAGTGCATATTATCATTCTTAAACAAGTGCAGGGATCTGTGGAGAATAAAAGACTTTCTTTAAAGTCATTTCTGGGTAAGAACAATAATAAAGCAGCACCTGGACGCCCAGCTGCTGGCCAAAACAACAAACGATGACATCAGGACACAGATGGAGAATAAAAAATGTGCACAGTGTTTACCAAAACATGCAACGTAAAAAAAAAAAATTCAATTATTAAAGGTAGCCATTACAAATTATGAAACCAAACATAAAATGTTAACTCTGAACTACATCAAAGGTTATCATGAACTATATTCAACAGTGCAATTTAAAGGACTTCACTGCAGGAGATTTACTGAAGCATCGATGTGAAATTCTGAAATGTGGGTCTGCGCTCAACGTAAACATTGGGCTAAAGGCATCAAAAACGATAAAACAACCATTTTCAGTCACGTGGGCTGTTTTTGTAGAACAAACATACACTGTTTACTGTAGTTGGCAGTCGGTCACAAATTTTTAATTTAAGAACGTAACCCATCAGCACGAGAAATACTTTCAGCTGATTTACATTCTTAGTTTAAATATTTTATTTTAGTCAACTTTGCAGAGAACCTTTGAATCCCAACAGCTGAAGTTTGTTTAAGTGGTTAAACGGAACATTTTCTACATCATTTCATGCTTGAATGTAACTTTTCACTCATTTCTGTTCATCCTGACATAACTTGTTTTAAATAAAGTTATTTTAAAGAAATGTAGCTTGAAATAAAAAAGATTTACAGCAACGGTTTCCAAACTTTTAGGCTACAGACCCACAAAGAGCATCTATTTCCTGCATAAATATACAAAAACTGCTAATAATCCAATTACACACTCACATTATAACAGACAAGTCTTGATAGATATAATTTATTAATTCATGTCTGTTTTTATATTTTGCACTGGCATTTATCTGTAAAAGTACCGGAGCAAATTCATTCAAACTGCACCGCTCGATGAAGTTCAGGATCATTTTACCGTTTATGTTTCGTGATTTTATATTTTATAACAAATAGCTTTAGCTAGCGTCTGTGACTGGCCACAAACTGAGGATGAAGAGCGAGCGAAGATGAGCAGAGGCCGGAAAAGTGAAGACGTCCCTTTTCTGTTCGTCGAGCTGCTTCCACGCGGAAATTACACTTTTTAAAAAAACGACCGTCTGAACCGAAAAGCCGAGGAAACGGAGCGACGCTTAAAGAAACAGCTAAAACCACAAGTCAGCGAGCAGCAACAAGTGTCTGCAGATGGGAATTAATTCATATAAAGATGATAGATGTTAAAAATATTATCAAAACATTTTGGCAAAAAACAGAAATGATCCACCGCTGTCTGGAGGAGACGCATCAGGAAACAAAAGAACACTTTTCTGTAATCAATCTGGAAATTATTGAACAAAAAAAAAGGTGATTTTTGCATAACTTGACTCACAAACATTTACATTTTTGACATTCGTGTCCCTGGCTCCGCCCACTGGACTCGCTGTGACGCACGTTCCACACATTTTGTTTGTTTAAAGCCAACAGTGGTTAGTTAGACACTAAATTACAAGGAAGTAGTTGTTTTTCTTCGTACGGACGTCACGTTTGTTCTGTTGCCGATGAAAAAGTCTGAAGATATTTACACTATGAACAAGTTCTCAGGACAAGGAGCTCCTGCGGCCACAACATCACTCGTTCTTTCTGATCACAGTTTCTGATCGGTGATCTGTTTGTGTACGCGTGGAGGAAGCGGGCGGAGCTTAGGGTCAGGTGGGAGGAATGAAACGCTCCTCGTGTCTCTGAGCGGCAGCGGACGGGGGGGGCGGAGCTTAGTTCCTGCAGCCGTCGTCGACGCTTCGCTCGTGCTGAAGGTTGTAGTAACAGTTCTGACAAACCCGGACCGGAGACGAGATCTTCAGCCGTTTGATCTCCGACTGGAAGCGACTGCACCTGCACAACCAGGAGACCAGGTGGAGGTTCAGGGACAACCAGGACCATCAGAACCCCATCCGGAACCAGAAACGTTCAGATGACCTCACCTCTGGCAGAAGAGCTGCCCGCAGTTCCTGCAGTGGTGGCGTCGCTCCGTCAGGGAGAAGCGAACGCCGCAGCCGGAGCAGCTGTCCCCCCCCTCGTCCTTCACCCAGTGGTCGGCCGCCGAGCGTCCCGGCTGGTCGCTCACCGACCAGCTGAAGACCCGGCCGCGCCCGTCGCCCACCAGGATCTTACTGTGGTCCCTGCAGGTCACATGATTCACCAACGTTAGGCTTGACTGAAAACTGTGCATCGAACTCAGTCGTCAAAAGATTTGATCCAAGATCAACTCCGACTGATTCGATCTCGACTAATCACGTTGAAATAAACAAGAACCATGAAGAAGTAAAACAATGACAACGTTTTATTTTTATTTTTTACCTTATTGTTAATAAAACCATTAAAAACGGCGTAAAGAGGACAATTTCTTCCCTGAACGGCAGAACTGTGACGTTTTAAAGCACAAACAAAATCAATCTGTATTTCTGCTGCAGGAGGAGAATCAGCCCAACGTTTATTAAAGGACTTTATAAATAAAGTTTTATTATTATTATTATTATTGTTGTTGTTGTTGTTGTTGTTTATCGACCGACAAAATGAAAAGTCTGCTCTGAACCGAGACGATTCTTACTTGGAGATAGAGAGGGAGGTGATCTCAGCGGGGTGGGCGTTGTCTTTGCGATCAAACGCCGTGTGCATGGTGAGTTTGCTCCGGAAGACCAGCTGGCGTTCCCACCTGTGTCCTGTAAACAAACAAACAAACAAACAAACAAATAAACAGCAGCTGTTAGACGAGTTTTAAAATGTCTGAAAATCTGATAAAAGCCGCCGTGAAGAGCGAGAAAGCACGGGACACCCGCCTGCTTTGAGCTGGTTAAACAGCCGTTGCTCCGTGGTGGGGGGGTGGAGAGGCTGGTGGGCGGAGCTCTGGCCCGGATGAGCTGGATGAGGGGGGGCACCTTTAGTTTGGCCCTCAGAGTAGTTGACAAACACAAAGCCGTCCTTCTCGTCAATGCTGAGGGTGTCGGACCAGCGGTGAGAGTCGTCAGAGCCGCTGTCCATGGACCAGGACGCTCCGGCTCGAGACGACGGACCTGAAGGAGGAGGAGGCTCGTCATTAACGGACGCCGCCGCCGCCGCCGTCAGAGAATGATGAAAGAAGCAGAGGTACCTCTGGGTCTGTGGACGGTGCTGCCCGGCTGGCTGCCCCCGCCGGTCGAAGTGTTGCGTGGCGTTCTGGGCTCCTGACTCAGACTGGGCTCGTCTCCATCGGACTCGCTACTGTCCTCGTCGCCGTTGTTGCTCCCACCTCCCTCTGAAGCGCCAAGAGGACAGAAGGACACAGGAGAAACTGACTTTCTGTAAAAGTAAGGCTTTCAGCTGAAGGACAAACTGAGCTGGACAAGCTAAACAAAGCTAAACTAGATACAACTTTAAAGGTCGTCTAAAAACATGAAAGGGCTGAATAAAAGCTAAAAGCAGCATAAGGCCAGCTAAAAGTAGCTAAACCTTATTTAAAACCTAAAGGGTGCAAATGGCTAGCTAATAGTAGTAAAATGCTAGATAAAGGCTAAAGTAGCAAGCAACAGTTAAAAAGCTAAAAGTAACAAAAGGCTAGCTAAAAACAGCTAAATCAAGCTTAAACCTAGCTAAAAGTATCAGAACGCTGAAGTAGCAAAAGGTAAAAGTAACTAAACGACAGTTACAAAATAAAAGTAGAAAAGGCTAGATAAATATAACAAATCACATGTTCCTGTTTTTGATTTTCTGCATTTGTCTGTTTTGCTACTTTGACATTTTTGTTTTAACTTGTTTTAAAAAAAAATCTGTATTTCTCTCTTATGTTTGTCTATTGTTGATTGTTCCAAGAAAAATCTATTTATTGTTACTGTTGTCATCATTCTTAGTTTGTATCCTGGTCTCTCTTGTAAATGAGTCCTCGAGACTCAATGAGATTAACCTGCCTAAATAAAGGTTGAATGAATGAATGAACAAGCTTAACACCAAAAGTAGCAAAAGGCTATCTAAAAGCTAAATGTATCAAAACAGTAGAGGCCAAAAGTGTTAAAAGGGTAGCTAAAAGCATCAAAAATCTAGCTAAATCCTGAAAGCAGCTGAAGTTTAATAACGAAAAGACTAAAGTAGGAAAAGATAAAACTTTAAAAAATAAAAAAGCCAGCTAAAAGCAGCAGATTCTCTTGTACCAAAACAATGAAAACATTAAAGTAAGCAGAGCTAGTAGCTGAAGCTAATTTCAAGCTAAACTAAATTTTAAAAGGAATAAAGACATTTCTGTGTATTTCTATAAAGAAATATTTGGGAAAAACGATAAAAGTAACAAAAACTAAAAGCCTCGACATCAACCTCCTGAATGAGACGACTCGTTATTTGTTTCACGTTAAACCCAACAACACGTTTCATCTGACCGTCGACCCGACCGCACTCACCGATCTTTTCCTCTCCGCAGCAGTCGGGCACATCGGGCTCCACGGGCTCAGGAGCAGGGGTTTCTGGGACTTGTAGGAACTCCATTCTCCAGAACTGTGACGTCGGTGTAAAAGACAAAGATGAAAATGAAGCCGTACGTCGTTTGCAAAGACGTAAAAAAGTTTACAGAAGCTTTGGCCTCCTTCAAGCTCTTCGTATGAAGCGAGTTACCCTGACGACGCCGTCCGAGTGTCCGGTGGCGACGACGTTCTGCGTGTCCCACTCGTTCATCTCGGACACGCAGCAGCACAGGATCTGCTGGCTGCGGCCCGTGAAGGTGTTGGCGCTGGCGATGGGGCTGCCGTTGATGCTCCACATGTGAATGTAGGTGCCGGCGCAGGACACGATGTCACCCTGCACACACCGACCGCCATGTTTACCAGTGTGGAGGGAAACAGTGCTCAGAGGTGACGTGTGTGCTGGAACCCACCGTCAGTTCGTTGATGCACAGAGCAGACACGGGCGCTCGGTGGCCCCTGAGCTGCGTCACGAAGGAGAGCTTGTTGAGGTCCCAGATGATGCACGTTCGATCCCGGGAGCCGCTGACGACGATGCGATACGCCGAGGACGCCGTCAGACACGTTACAGCGTCCGTGTGGCCCAGCAGCGCCTGGGGAACGTGGAAAAACAGACTTTACGTGTGCTGGGACTTCAGAGGTAAAACGTTTCCACAGTTTCCATGAAGGAACTTAAATAGTGCTCGTTGTCCGATTCTTAACGCAGCGTTGAAGGAAAGTTAGCATCTTTAAAACTCGTGCGCGTTTTTAAAGACAGACTGTAACATTCTGAAGCCCTTGCAGAGGTTTTAACCATTGTGCACATGCAGGTTCCTTTCAGGTACAGTAGTCCCTCGCTAATTTGCGGTTTTTCAAAATAAGACTGGACATGACACACAAATGGCTGATTGATGGATGAGCCGCATGATCGGCATGGAATTTTTATTTAAAATTAATTATTTCAAATTATTTAGCACCTGCTGCATCTTTGTGCAGCCCTTACTGCAGGATAAACTTCCTGCTGCAGCTGATCAGCTGCTCCCCGTGCAGAGTGGGGAAGTGGGCGTGGCCAAGAGCGCTTGCAGGTGGCTGAGTGCAGATGATGCAGGGAGCTGAAATCATGACATTCTGTCTCTTTTAGAGAGTTTTGTTTAGAAACCTTGTTTAGAATATTACAAGAGTGTGGGAAGGGTTTAAAATCAATCTCTCTCTCTCTCTCTATATATATACTGTATCTCTCGATGGATGGATGGATGGATGGATGGATGGATGGATGGATGGATGGATAGATGGATGGATGGATGGATGGATAGATGGATGGATGGATGGATGGATGGATGGATGGAATTTAAATTCAGGTTTGATAATCTGGGTGCAATGTTTAAAACTCGTCTCTAATAGAAGCTAAAGCTTTTAAGCCAAAGAGTGCACACAAAACACACATTGTTTGGCACTTTGGGCAAAATTAAAAATTTAAATAAACAAATAAAAATTCAGTTACAGCTCCTTCTATGAACAGTATTTATGAGGGATGCTTGTTTAAAAATCATTCCAGTTGAAACAGTCGCTTAGTCCTGAAACACACACTCATATTCATAACACACACATACCTCCTTGTTCAGCTTGCGGTTGGCTGTTTTCATGGTGACAAGGGCTCCCATTGACAGGGTTGCCCACCTCCCTCCAGAACCAGACGTTCAAAGTCAGCGGGCAGTTTGAAAAGAACACACTCACTGTTGCACCATGTGGGATTGCCCACTCAGGTCCAGATGGATGAGTCTAGGAACTGAGAATAAGGAACAAGAGATGATGGGATTCGACTTTTTTCTTTTTTTTTAACTATAAAAAAGATGACTAGTGTTACTGTTAAAGAAGGTTGTCACATTACTCCACCAACAGATGGCCTGGATCATCTCAGCTTCATTCCAGTGAGATAAATTACAAGAATTTTGTTTCTCAACTCTAAATAAAGCCATGTGTAGGCAAAATATGGGCAGGCTGCTTGGCCCTTTCTGCACAGTGTCAAACATAAGTACACAAAAGTCTTGTGAAAAAACATGTTAAAGTCCCAAGATGTCACCCAAAAAGAGACAAAAAGCAGAAACACTTCTTTCACAGAGCAGGACGAGGTCAAATAAACTGAGCAGCTGTTCACAATCTTCTGACCTCATGCTCACCACTGAGTTTCAGATTATTTCAAATTCACTCTTTGATAATTATTAAGGAACTTCCTTGAATGGCCCACCACTGTTAGACTATTATCCTATGCTGACAAATGATACTGATGTAGCCATTTTGGTCCTAAAATCTGTACGAGTTGAGTCCAACAAAGTTAATTCAGGTCATCTGGATGGTTTCTTTTTCTGTTGAGACGTTCTGTCCTTCATCCATTCATTCATGCAACCTTTATTTTATACAGGCTAGTCTCAATGAGCCACGAGGACTCATTTACAAGAGAGACCTGTTCCAGACAGAACATATAAAGTACAGACAACAATAACAGTAGACAATGGCAACAATAAACTACAGAAAAAAATCCAGAGGACTTCATCAGTCTGAGGAGCCACAACAAACTCAGTCCCACAACCAGAACACTCACATAGTGGACCAACCAGTTTGTAGTTTTATAGAGCATGAACTTTGATGTTTTAAACCACTTTGGCTATGGCTGCCTCAGAGGAGTCGACAAGGGAGAGGGTGGGCTCCAGAAACCATCTTATCACCATCAAACTGGTTGACCCACTATGCGAGTGTGCTGCTTGTAGGACTGAGTTTGTTGTGGCTTCTTGGACCGATGAAGTCCTTTGGATGAAGGACAAAACGTCTCAACAAAAATAGAAGCCGTCTAAATGACCTGACTTAACTTTGTTGAATTTTTTTTACATGAATTGTTGAGCATGAACTTTGATTTCAGAGTCAAGCCATTTTTGAGTTGGCTAAGGTCGATTAGTTGTGGCAGCCATTTTGAATAGCACTGATTCCTAAATTTATCAGTTGTAGATGTACAATTGATAAAAAAACCTGTCCAATATTTCATGGGATATTTGAGTTATAGACACAAGTTAGAGATATTGGAGATGACTCCAAATAGTTTTGGGAAAACTTTTTTTTTTTTTTTAAATTGAGGAAGTTTTCAGCCTTGAAAATATGTGTTGAGGTTCAGTCTCAGCTACTACCACACCAGATTTTAGGTCACTATCTGTAAAATTAACTGAGCGAAAATCATTCATGTGTGTTTTTAAGTCAGCTGAGGTGTCATGTCATCTTGAATGAATGTTATTGTAGATGAACATCCAGCAATTACTTTATTCAAGCGTAGTTAAGGATGTAGCCAGAGATTCATGAAATGTTTTGGTAACAGACACAAAGACATAAACTCATTTTGGCTGGTGACAATGAACCTTTCTGGCCGAAAACACACTTGCCTAATGAAAAAAAAAAGTACCCGGTAATTGCTAATAAAATAAAATTTGATACAGGTCAAACAAATAAATGACAACTGCTAAATATTAGATTACAGTAGATTTCATTAAAAAAGATGAGAAAGAAATTTCCTGGCTGAAGTAGGAGGGAAGTTTGTCACTGTAAGAAACAAAAGATAAAAAAAAAAAACACTGTACAGGCTGTTCTCGGGTTACGACGGTCTCGGGTTACGACGTTTCGTGGTTACGACACATCTCCCATTGACTTTGAACAGCCTTATTTCAAGTTACACATCGCAGAAATCCATGCGTTTCTTTTGTGTGTGGGGTGTTAATACCTTTCCCTTTAAGACCCTGCGCTTTCCCTTTAAGACACTGTTGACTCCTCCCGCTCTCTGGCGTCCATTTTGTTGTGGGCAACCATGCCAGCTGGCGGAGCTCATTCGGGAGTGGCGTGAGCTGCCTGCAGCCTGTAAAAATAGCAGCTCTTTGTTCTAATAAACTCCGTTGGTTGGACTTACCTGTAAACACTCCTGACCAAGGTGGATTGGATTATAAAAACGTGTTTACAACGCCGCGTACCATGCATGTTCCGACTTACGTCAAATTTGGTTTACGCCGCCGCTGTGAGAACGGATCTCCGTCGTAAGTCGAGGACTACCTGTATGGCACTTTAATTGGTAATACAGTATCTGACTTATCTGTACTGCTGATTATCCATGCTGCTGAGCTCATACTGCTGATTATCTCATGCTGCTGTATTCATCCATCTACTCACCTCATTCAAAGACTCGTGCGGGCTGCTATTGTTAGACTGTATTGTTTTACATTATCAATGTTTAGCATATATCTTAGATGATTTTTTACTGTTTCTTTTTACACTTTGTATTGTGCTATTTTTGGGTGTAACTGGGACCTGGTGCACATAATTTTGTTCCACCTCATGTACCACATGTAAAGGAAATGACAATAAAGTTGACTTGAACTTGACTGTTTATCTCAAGCTATGCTAAGCTAAGGCTACACTTTGGCATGCTAACTATTTCTCATCCGTTTAGAGATATTTTTGGCTTTAAACTTTATCAGTGAATGAATAATGTCACAGTTCATAGTTGCATTTAAAAAAAGAATGACCACAAACAATCAAATAAAATACTAAATTTTATCATAAATAGCATGAAGCTACACAGAATAGCTAAAACAGTATGTTAGCGTGACTGCCCTTTTTTGCTTACCTAATTTCCATTATTGGTTGTCATTTTGTTTCTGGGTTAGAAGCAAGTAGATGTTTGCTGTCAGATAAAGTCAGAAATGTGTAGCTAACAGGCCCTAAAGTTGTTATGTGCATCACAGATGGATCTAAAGGTGTCATGTATGGAGTTCTCCCCTCAAGCCTTGAAAGCTGAGGTGACAGGAAGACTTCAGCCTGACACATGGACTCTGAGAGCTCTGTCATCTCACTCCTGCTCGCTATATCATCGCTTGTCAAGTCGACAGTTCACAGCGGGCCAAAACAAGCCTCTGGCAGCAAGAAAATGTTTCACAGCTTGAAAGGCTGTCAGCATATAGTATAAGACAACAGGTAGTGTTGATGTTGAAAATAACCACCAACACTTAAAACACACACGTCAACACGGTTTGCTTTAAAGTCTATTTCTTTAAGGAGAGCTATGTTCTTCAGGAAGCTGCTTCAACGTGTTAGTGATCAGTAATATTTTAGGTCCACGCAAAACTGCTGATTAGTACTTTCAACCAATCTGGATCTTCAGAATTATGGATATTTAGGGATGTTGTTTTCAAGCAGGAAGTCAGTGTGTACAAGTACACCAGTAGTCCTCAAAAGCCTAGAGGGCCCATTAGTGCCCCCTAGTGGCCGAAAGTGGTACTGCGCTGCGCCCCTAGCGGCCAAAAGTGGTACTGCACCATTTTTTTCCGTCAAAATGAATTGAAACTGTCATATCTCAGCCAAAGATTGGTCTAAAAATATGGGAAAAAATCCATAAATATGTCGCTTCGCCATATAAGTCGCAGGACATGCAAATTAGGGAAAACAACTGCGACTTATACGCCAGAAAATACGGTAATCAACGCTTTAGATCAGATTCATACACCGAAGGGACACACATCGGAGGCAATGAGGGGTTCAGTGTCTTGCCCAGGGATACTTGGGCATGTGACTGCTGGTGGAATCGAACCCCCAACTCTCACATTGGAAGACGACTGCTCTAACCACTCAGCCACAGCCGCCCATATTCCCTCCTACATGTCACTCAATGAGTGCAGCTACAGCATGCACTCTCAGGACATATTTACTTGCAGAGTACCCTCAGTGCCGACTGAACTTGTCAAAAGGCCTTCTCTTCGCTCCTGTAACCTGGAACACCTTGCAAAAAGATCTGAAGCTCTCGACCTTGACTTCTCTAAGGCATTTTAAACAATTGCTTGCTCATGGCAAAAACCATTGCAGACATGTTCCTGTTTTTAGTATTTTACATCACTTTATAATGTAGCTGTTTTTGTTTTGTTTTTGCTGTTTTTATTTAGTTTTTACTTCATTTCTTCTATTTACTTTTCATTTTATATGTTTTTTGTATGACTGTCTATTGTTGTCTCTGTACCTCATCTGTGTCCTTTGTTTAAAAAGGTCTCTCTTGTAAATGAGTCCTCATGGCTCATTGAGACTAACCTGTGTTAAAGGTTGAAAGAATGAATGAGAAAACTATAAAACAAGTTTGAAACTGCTTTAAGCACCATATTGAACAACTATGAATGAAATGGAGATGGCTGGGAGCTGTGCTAGTTGAGTTGGATTTTATACTGTAACCCCAAAAATTGGAAATGTCGGTGGCATTTTGTGACCATCACACCAGAGATTTAGTCATAATTTGTCAAAATGAATTAAGCATATTTTCATATTCCTGGTTTATAAGCTACATTTTCATCCTGATGACATGAGTGGTTCCAGATATAATTTGATTAACGTTGCTAATTGGTATAAGCTGGAAAATTGGTCTGAATCCTGTTTTTATCATATTCTAATGAGGATTTATTCATGTCGTTTGATTGAGGGATGTTAGGATTTCATATGTGGTTGTCAGGATCTCAGAAAGTAACAAAAAATGAGGGCTTTTCTGCTCAAAATGATTGTTAGTTGTTGGTACTGATCAGAGGAGTGCTTTAAAACATTCTTCAGGATTATATTTTGGACATTTCACCCAAAGATAAGGTATTTATTCATCATATTTTGACCAAATCCACTATACCACATTGAGACCTTACCCTCCTGTCATGTGGGTTATTTTGACCCAAGGGCAGCTGGAGGATTAATCCTCAGTCCAATGTGATGTTACGTTTGAGATCAAACAGCTGATGAGCAGCTTAATGTCGGGTATTCCTCATTAATCCAACCCCAACATCTCATCCATCCATTTTGGAGCTGCCACCTATCTCCAGCAGTCAAAAAGGGATCCTTGTCTTAAATCTGTGGCTTTTTCTTGTGAAAGTTTTATTTACTGCTCTGCCATGTTGGCCTCCAGTGGTTTTAGTATTCTCCCCAATTTAACAGGTCTACAGGTGTGTGTGTGTGTGTGTGTGTGTGTGTGGGGGGGGGATTACTATGTTTTTCCACACGTGGCTTGGATGAACATGTTGAAAATGTTTTAAACTTACGCAACATGAACAAAATGTGTTTCACATAATTTATGTTTTTACCTGTTTTTTTTCTCCCAAAGTTCCACGTAGAAAAATTGTACACAATATTTTTTACATGTATTTTACATACATTACACATTAATTTAAAGTGCCTGTGACATCAACATTTTGTAATAAATACAAATGCATTTTTGGAAAGACAGCATTAATAACATATTGCAAAATAAATTTGAGCTGCACATTTGTTGAGATGTTTGCATGCACAGTAACAGGAAGTGATGTCAAAGGGGAATGCCTGCATACAAACAGGCCTCTTCTACAATGGCTAACATAGACAGCAGAGAAGAATCTGACATTTAGATTAATTAGAGTTACTATCAGAGATTAAGAAGAGTCAGGATTTAGATATTGTTTCACTGAACAAAAACCAGGAAGTTCCTCTTTTAAAATAATTCTCCTTTGATGTCACTTCCTGTTTCACTTTGGCAGCACCAAATTTAAAGGAAAATGTCCAGATATGCGACAAAATGAATATTATGTGTATTTAGCCTAAAATTCTTAAATATTAAAATATTTTCTTCCATTTTTGCATTTGTAGGATAAACATGTCACTGTCGCTTTAAAAGGTTTTTAACTATTTTTTGCAGCGCTGTAGTCTTGGGTTGTGGAAAATAATTATTCCTAACAGACAATTCTCAGATTTGAAGACAAGCACATTTCTATTTAAAAAAGCTTTATTATTTTGAAGTAATCTCTGCAGTAAACTCTGTAGATGCCTCACTATATCTTTGCAAAGGCTTTTACACATTTGGGCACGTTTCTCCTTTACCATATTTTTCTGACTATAAGGCGCACCGGATTATAAGTCACATTAAATGAAACTAAAATATTTTGACTGATTTTTGAGTGCCGTGTACCATATAAAATCGGTTCAAGGTCACAACCAGAATTAATACATAGGGCGCGCTGGATTATAAGGCTCAGTTGATTAAAAATAAAATAAAAATAAATGAATAAAATAAAAAAAAAAAAAGGATTTTAAGTGCACCTTATAGTCCAAAAAATATGGTAATAAAAAGCTGTTCTTTGTAGGGTTGTTGTAAACAAACAAACAAACAAACAAAAAAACTTGTATCTATGTTAGGTTCACTCAGTTTTAGCACTTTATTCAGATTGCTGTCCCATGTGCACGTCACCACAGCAGTCTCGCCAGTTTTACAGCCTCATGTTTGTCACTGTGGCATTCTTTCAGTTGTTAAATTTTCTCATGCGTTTATATTGGAAAGAAGCTTCTCCGAATAAAAGGCACGAGCGCTGATTTCAAAGGATTTGTCTTCAAAGTAAGTGAAAATAGTGTCAAATGAATGAACCCAAGGCCATCGTGGCTATTCACTCCAGCTGATAGTACATTTTAAAGTTTATTTTTCATTTAAGTTGGGACAAGACTGAGAGGAGAAAATAATTAAGACGTCTTTTGCAGATGTTTCATCCTCTTTCTCCTCATGTTGGGGTTTGTTCTGTCGCCATTTTACTTTGCCAACAAAAATGAACGTAGTTGAGAAAGCCTGTTGCATGATCTGTAGTGCTGCAAATCTGATCACATAGGAGTCTTTGAGGAACTGATGGAAAAAACGAATGGAAATGCTTGTTCAGTATTCTGCTCAATAAAGAAAGATGTAGAATGGTAACAGGCAGTTTATGCCTGTATACAGACAAAAGCAAAATAATAGATGCTAGTTTTGCATTCTTATTGCATGTGGCATCTTCTGTGTGGCTGTTTTAGTGCTGGAGTCCTCACTTGCAGCATACATTTATTTAGTCCTGTGTGTCAAGCCAGGAGACACCGTAAAGCCTGATGCTGGACACAGCTGGAAACACATTCACCCTCAACAGTCATAAACCACCACTGAACAGCCGATGTGTCTACACTTATGTTGCTTTTTCCAATACATTTTTAAGACAAATGCACAGCCACTAGTGAAGCTAATCCAGCCACACACATGTGGAAGTGTGGATTTTTGGGTTATCTATGGTGGCCCTGAAGTTTAAACCACAACTACAAATAAAAAAAAAAAAAATTGAAAAAGCACAATTACATTAAGCAAAGATGTGGGAAAGGTGGGAGGTTCAAACGCGCTGTCATCCAATCAGTGATGTTTCATGTTTCCCACCTTTTCCGATTTCGCTTAATGTAATTGTTTTTTCAAATATTTTCTTTTTCACATAGTCCCTCACTGCTTTGCAGTTTGACTTTTGCAGTTTTTCAACGATTGTCAACTTTAATATTACTCACGTGATTGGGACGTTAAGGGATAAAAATTTAACGAAAAAACTTCGGACAGGTGCTGCCATTTTGCAGTTTTCTTTTAATAAGCCTACGCTGAAACGCCAGTCAAAAAAGAACTACACTACCCAGAAGCCAACAGTGCTTCCAGATGCTGCTTTCTGCCAAAATGGAGGGAACGTTTTGCAACGTAAATCTACGCTATCTATTAAGCTCACAGAACTGGTAGGAAAGTCTCAAACAATCCTGAAGCTTCCTGAAACTCAATTATCCACGTGCACGTCGACCTGGATGGGGCGGTGGGCTTCGTCGTTGCAGGATAGGTCTGCAGAACCAGAACTGAGCTGCTGGTCTGCAGAGCTGGCGAGTCAAATTTTGCAGTACTGTACAGTACATATACACACTGTTATAAGAGTTTAGAACATTACAAAATAAATTTTGTGTTCCTACTTGGCGGTTCTTCACCTATCGTGGGGGTGTTTGGAACGTAACCTCCGCAATAATCGAAGGACTACTGTAATTGCATTTGCTCAAATTTAAATTTGTGATTTAAACTTCAGGGCCACCGTAGTTTTCTGCGTCCAGCTATATTAATCCTGATCTTCTCGAGTGAAACCGAACGTGTAATGCAGTCTGACGTGATCAAGCTCAAACATTGAAAATGTCTGATGCAGTCTGCAATGTAACATTTGTTTGAGACACAAGAAAAGAAAGCAAGAATCGCCTCTAGGCCAGCTGGTTGTAATTTATGAGAACAAAGGATCTGTAGAACTCTGACCCTGAAGGTCTTCGTACTTCCCCCTGGACTCAAGTCTGTCTGAAGGGTGACACAAATGAGGCACAGAAGAGTGGGAAATGTCACTTAGGACTCAAAGAGTACAAGTGCATGTAATCGTTTGAGCTTACGAAAGGCTTGTGTGGTGATCAGTCAATTCTCACGGTTAGTTAAGTTCTGCTCATGATGGGCTTTTCTTTCTGACATGCAGGAAACTGTTGTTAGGAATCAGCTGGATGTTTGAATACATCTAAACAGCTGGACTGAGTGCCATTCATCCAACTCATCTATGAAGGGACACAGCAAACGCTGCACATCATATTATTGTTGGTCCTTTTCAACTGTGTTGTCCAAAAACAATAGATATCGAAAAGCCAATAAAGAAAAGCACTCCAAGACACAGAGCTAAATACTGTACCTTTACTGCTGCCTCTGTTCCATTGTTTTATTTTTTTTAACTAATTGCGCCACCTAGTGGACAAAGAGTCAACATACAATCAAGACAAGACAAAGTTGAACATTTCCATATCAAAGTTTATTGCTGACATGCAAGTAGAGATCTGATGAAGTAGAAAAATATGTTTTTCTATATACAAATGTGTTTATCTGTACAATTATTCAGTTTTCTGTATACAGATGCCCATATCCAACCAAGCAGCTTACAGCACATTGTTCCGTGGGGTTTAAACACATTTCACATCCCAAACCAAGTTTACTGTTGGAACGATCAGCATCATATATGCTGACGATTTCACTAATTTGTAGTATTTATTTAGTTGGAGGGGGGGTAGATTTGCCTATTTGAGGGGATTGTTTACAGTTTCTGTTTCTCTGACATACCTGGCAGGTTCAAAAATCGTGCATAACGTAGCTCGTTTTCTACAGTTAAACTCTTTCCATGCTTTTCAGTCCACAACACAGTTTACCAGTAAAACAAACAAACATGGTGCATCCTTTCTGATAGGGGGAAGTTACTGATCTATACTTGTGTCTCGTGGGAGATGGTGCTAAGACACGTTCCACAGACGCTCACTGAACATCAGCACTTGGCAACGGCTACGGAGCTCAGGAAACAACCAACCTAGACTACAATACTGCTGAACACCCATGGAATTCACATTGAGATGGGAGAAAGCCACCGGCTCTCTTCACGTTTCACCTCCAGGTGTGATGGTTGACGGCCAACGTGGCCTGAAGTACACGTCAATTGGCATGTGTTGAAACAGAGTTGGTAAGCCACTGGGTGGAACTACTGTACATACAATTTGACTGCCACAGTCATGATGGTGCTTATTTACATACTGACCGAAACAACGCAGCTCTGAGTGGAAAATTTGGGGGCGATGAAAGAAAAATTAAGTCCAAAACCCCCTCGGATAACTCAAGACATGAAAATATTTTATTTATTTTAAAAAATAGAACTATGCAAAAGTCAGTCTCAGTATTAGTGTAGCTTAAGTGTACCACAAAAATGGCAAGAAAACAATTTAGTAATCCTAAGATGAAAATAAAAATGCTACTCTTTCATGAATGTGTCCGAACAGGATAAAGATGTTTGAGTGAACAATACTTCTTAAAGCTGAGAGAGCAAGGATACATGGAGCCTGATCCATGGGCAGAAGTTACAACAATTACCAGCGGTCAAATTTGAAAAAAATCTTTAAACAAAAGGAAAAAAAAAAAAAAAAACTATTTTTGGCTGTTTACAATCAATGTCTGTGATACAAGCACCAGTGGTTTGAAAAGGGGAAAAGTTGACACAAGTGAATAAATAATTCAACATAAAACTCCCAGAAAAAAAAAACAAAACATTAGAAAAAGATTCAAAGGCTAATTTCATGCAATAAGTTTGAATATAAATAGAAGGAAGTCCAGAAAGTCTAAAGCAGGTTTCAATATGCAAAGGCAAGAAGCAGTGTACAAATGTCTAACAGTCACAGAGTAGTAGCTTTGCCATGGTTTAAAGAATCATTGTGTAAAAACAGATTTCATCAAAAAGCAAACCAAGCAACTACACTTAAAAATCTGTCTTTTTTTTTTCTCCATTTACCTATGAAATATTACAGTACTCTTCATCAGCCACTAGTTGGTCTCAAACGAGCCTACGTAGTGAGATAAGCATGTACAAGAAGAGCTTGACAGAGGGCTTCGGAGTGGCTATAGATATGTGATCTTTTCCAATCTTAAAGCATTTGTGTTAGTTAAAAAAAAAAAAAAAAACATTCAGTCAAGCCCAGTTTTGAAGCAGAGCCTGGTCTGGTTTTCACAGTGTCTGCCACAGCGGCAGGCCCGAAAACAAAACACAATAAAAGTTGGAAAAATAGCTTAAAGGGTCACACAGTGTCAGAGGTTAATGACTCGACAGCTTAGGAGACACTTGTTTTGCCTGACCCAAAACACACACACAAACACACACACACACACACACACTCTGTCTCCTAGATACTGCAGGTAAAGTGTAGAATGACAGTTCACTTCACACTGAAATACACTTGTCCCATGATTGATTTTGAGACCAGGGAAGCTACCTGGAAGCCATTTTGTTCTAAAATGATTCTAAAAGTACCGGTTTCCTTGGCTAAGAATTAATTTAAGACAGGATTTTTTTGCAATGGAAACAAAGCAGTGCCGTAATGTGTCGTCGTATTAGCACACTGGCACTGAGGAAGAGTTCCCATCGATATGCCTTGGCCTTTCTTGGCATGGTGACTCCAGGTACCCTACGCTAGCTGCCTAGATGCTAAGAACAGATTTCCACAGGGATGAGCAGAAGCAGGAGGACAAAGCATTATGCAAATACCAAAGTGTGTATAAACATAAGCTTTGATATTATTACTTTTTTCTTCAATGGAATTATAGAGATAAAATGCTACTTATTCAGGTAAATGAAACAAAGCTTATTCAGATTTTTCAAAACCACTGAAAAGGTTTCACAACATATAGATTCTAACAGAAAACGTTAATGCTTTATGTCACTGATGGCATCCAGACTCCTTTGTTACAATCCCTCGTCTCAGGACAGTGAGCATGGGTTACCAACAAAGAAGAGAGACAAAGAGGTAGATCTATTTGAAATCAGAGTGGTGGACAGGATAAAGATCGTCGTCATTACAGGAACACAGTAGGAGTAACATGAGAGAAGGAAGGTGAAATGGAGGTATACATACGTGACATCTGTGATCAAGTGACTTGACATGCGGCAACACCGAACCACTGTGACGAGAGGGGAGTTGCTACATGATTCTGACCTGTATTGCTCAGGGGCCCTAGAATTAAGAGGAGGGGGGTAGAAGTGTTACAACAGGGAGATCTCAAAGGAGGAGGGTGGGGTTTAGTTTCTTTAACACTACAGGCGTGTCAGAGCCATGTGTGACCGTGCTAATGGGCTTGTTGCACAGTGACTGTGGGTGACCTGAGGGTAAGAAACCTTTGGGTCAGAGTTCCATCCAGGGCTTCACATGTTTCAGACTGGATCCAGACTGGGGGAGTGAAGCTCCGAGTTAGACATGTGTTTTTCCTGCCCACTTTCTATCTGCTTCACCTTGCATGCTGGAAACCCAAGTATACGTCTCTGTCTGCCAGCTCAGGCAGGGGTCTCACGTGTGCAAGCTCAGTTTTGGGGCATTGTTCTGTCTCGAGTCCTCTCACGTCTCTGCAGGCATCTTCAGGGGGAGGCTGGAGTGAGTGGCTGAAGGCTATTTCCGAAGAAAACGTTGAGCGAGGATAGCAGCATCTAGTGGACTGACAGGTTGGGCGTCGTAGCCCAAACGCCTAACAGGTGGGATGCTGCCAAACTGGCGGTTTGTGAGAAAGCTCTTGGATTCATGGACAGTGTTCTTCTCTTCTGCCAGCAGCAGCTGCTGGCGCATGTAGTTCTCAAACTCGTACTGTGAAGACTCTTCAATAACCTTGGCCTGGGTGAGGAAAAATGTATTCAGCTCACTGTACTGCAATTAGTTTGGTAAAACATAGATACCGTACTTTCTGCCGTACATGACGCATCGCCAAATAAGTCGCATCAGCCCAAAAATGTCTAATAAAGTGGAAGAAAAACATAACTAGGTCGCTTCGCCGCATAAGTTGCATCTATTATGTGTCACCGTTGACAACCCGGAAACGTGGGCCGGTGTGCCATAAATCGATTTGACTGCCAAATGGCGGCCGTAGGAGCGTGCACGGGAGGGCTTTAACAAGGATTTAACAAGATTAACACTTAAAAACAATTATTTGTTTGCTCAAAATTATAGAAAAGGTG
>JAVCKU010000003.1:1865780-1882772 GCA_032273985.1 Hypsolebias coamazonicus
TAGAAAATCAAAAACAGGAACATGTCAGCATTGGTTTTTGCCAGGATTCCAACAGATTCTTAAAGCCATTTAAAGAAGTCAAGGTTGAGAGCTTCAGATCTTTTTGTAAGATATAATGATTGTTTATAGAGGAATTAATAATGTATCTATAAACTAGTTATTAACCATCTATAAGGGGAGCCTTTTTGTAAAGTGGTAATTTTTTTATTTGCTGTATTTTCCGCCGTGCACGTCGCACCGTCTTATAAGTCACACCAGTCCAATTATGCGTCACGGCTGACAACCTGGAAATGTGGGCCGGTGTTGTGCCACAAATCAATTGGCTGCTAAATGGTGGCCACGGGAGCGTGCATGGGAGGACTTTAACAATTTAACAAGATTAACACTTAAAAACAATTATTTTTTCGCTCGAAATTATAGTCAAGGTGCGTCTCAGTCTAACTTTTACTTAATAAATGCACTATGACGGTCAAAACAGCTGCATTTCAAAACCCGATTAGCAGAAGTGGGAGCGCGCAGAGGAACGAGTCGCTGTATATTTCTTCAAAATTTAACAAGATTAACACCTAAAACAATTATTTTTCTCTACATTATTGTAAAGGTGTGTCTCAGTTGAACGTTTACTTAATAAATGCACTTCGGTGGTCAAATCAGAGAAATGAAGCTGATTTTGACATTTGCTCTAGGCGAGCTGGACGAAGGTGGCAGGCTATGGCAAGCCGATTGTGTCATTAATATTCACTTTTACCTATTACATGATACAACGGCATGCCACAATACTGGAGTGTCAGCTAGCGGCTGAAAATGCTAGTGTTCAATATTTTCAGTCAGAATGAATGAAATTGGTCATATCTCAGCCAAAAACTGGTTTAGAAATATGGGAAAAAACATAAACAAGTCGCTTCGGTGTATAAGTTGCAGGGCCAGTGAATTATGAAAAAAAAAAACAACTGTGAATTATTGGCTGAAAAATACAGTAATCTTGTTTGAAAGACATGTATTTTGCAGTTTTTAAATTATGTAAGCAAATCGATTTTCTTTTATTTAAATAACTTCTAAGGTTTTAGACTTAACTGGTGTTTGTGTCATCTTGTTCTTTGCTGTTAGTTATGTCCAAAGCTTTGATCATTGGTATGCTTCACAAATAAACCTGATTTAATTTAACCTGCTAAAACCAAAAGTAAAAAGTATTGCAGACAATTTCCTGATAATCTGGACAGAATCACTCATCTTCAGTTTTGTTTTTATGTCGCTTCCAGCACAAGTACATTCAAGAAACAGCTGAAAGCTTAAAACATTTTGCTTCCAATGGGATTAAAAAAACAAACGTTAAAAAATGAGTTGTAAATATTCTGTTTTAGGATGATCTTTATTCAAATTTATGTCTAAGCATCTGTAGAGTTTAAAGGATTTGTGCAGAGTAATCAAAAAAGGTCAGTAAAATAAGATATTTCTTCAACAAATACCTTTTTTTTTTCATTTTAAGTATTTGTGATAATTAGCTTAAAGTTAATATCAGTATTGCTGTACATTTTGAATGTGCATGTAAGTTTGGCAAATGTATTATTTGAAAATCACAGAAACAAATAAATTAGTCTTGAAAAGTTA
Source organism: Hypsolebias coamazonicus (assembly GCA_032273985.1). Lineage (NCBI taxonomy): Eukaryota > Metazoa > Chordata > Actinopteri > Cyprinodontiformes > Rivulidae > Hypsolebias > Hypsolebias coamazonicus. The sequence continues at coordinate 1,867,389 of JAVCKU010000003.1, forward strand.
ACGTGTTGATGATCAAAAGGACATTTTAAATTAACAAAAACTGCCTCTTAGAAATCTGTTGACCAGTCCAGACAAAAAACTAAAAATAACCTAAACAAATGGCAGAGAATGGATGTGAATCAAACCTGAAGTCGGAGGAAAATATGTGTGAAGGGCTCCATCCGGACCAAATATGAGGCTACAATCATGGCTGAGGAGTAGTGGGTCCCGTAGTGATACGCAGGGGTTTCACCTGGCAGGACGGAAAGCAAAAATATTTATGATAAAAAAATAAAAAAAACTTACTACTCAACACAAACTCTGAATCTTACTACTGTATTTGGAAGTTAAAAACTACACATTGCAAAGTTAGGAAAACAGGGAAAAAGTAAAGTATGACACAAAATCCATCATATTTTCCTCAACTCAGTCATTAATGTGTCCTTAAATTACAAATATGCAAGAAAAACTTGTGACTGGATGCCAATTACTACGTTACGTTTTCCTATAGAAACAAGAAGTGACTGAAAAACGGTGAACAATGGCGACGTACATGGAAGAGTCGTTTGGGTGAAGTATTGATGTACAGGTATGCATTTATACTCAGATTTGCTGAGTAAAGTATGCAGATGAAAAGACAGTTTGTAATGATCAGCATTAATGTGCTGGTATAACAAGATATTATTCCACAAAGGTTTAGACTTTTCCTGTATTGTATTTTACAATGATGAAGTTCTGATTAACATCGAGTAAGAATCTGGGGGATGACAGTCCTAAACACTACACCCATACTTGTGTTAGTTGCAGGTTGGAAGCTTTACCAAACTTCAGCTGGACATCTTGCATCCAGATTTAGTTTCCAGATACAAAGAGGGCCTCTAATCTTCTAAGAGTTTAAAGAAGGCAGTCGACTTTTCTCTGAGCTCTTACCGTTGGGGTCTTCCCAGTCCTTGTACCTTTTCTTGTACTGAGTCAGCCGGTCGTCCGTCTGAGCGCCCATCGGCTTGGCGAGGTTACGGAACGTCTTAGGGTTTTTCAGGTCAAGTTACTGATTTAAAAAAAAAAAAAAAAAAATCATAAAGTTTTATATTTAACTGTCAGTGCTGTCAGGGTAACTATTTAAGTGAATAAAATCCTGAAGCACCTCTACGTCGTAGTCAGCCAGAATCCAGGGGAAGACGGGGTACTGCATCAGATCGTTGTAGGAGCGCCCGGCCAGCGTGTTCAGATGCATCAGGTACTGGAAGTTGCTGATCTCTCCTCTCTGAAACACAGAAAACACTGTCTCATGAGGCTGAAACAACACAGGCGCTGCTCTGTTAATCAAATGACCGGGGGTGTTTTACCTCCCATCTCTGAGTTACGGACTTCTCACCAACAAGAGTGCTGAGGAGGCCAGATCTGACAAACACCCAGGAAAAAAAAGCATTACTTAAAGCAGCTCCAGAGCTCCTAAAACAATGTATCTATTTGTAAAATGTTACTTATACAGTGTTGTTTCACTATATTCTGTGGCAAAAACATTATAAATAATAAACCCTCCTTCACGTTCTTAATGAACATCTAATGCTGTTATTAAAAGGTGGCCAGCAGTTAAAAACCTTCAGGTTCTTTAAATCATCTGCAGTGATCACAGAATTCACAACGCGAGTCCACAGAGATGAGTCTGAGCTGTTTACCCTTGTTCCACGCTGGTGTTGGGCCTCTGACCAGAAACGGACTCTGAGCTGTCAGCCAACGACGGGACAACCGCCAAGAACCTGCAGGCAGCAACAAAAACTATTTTACACTTCTTACAGGCTTTACAGCCAACAGGGCTGCAGTGTTTTTAGGTTAACAGGAAAATCAAATATTTCTGTACGTTTGTTTTTAACTAGAGAACCCATTAATGTCTCTTCATATCCCTCAAAAACAGTGTTCTAATGCTTCAGCTACAGGCTTTATTCTTTACTTCTTACAATACTTTTAGCTGGCCTTTTGCTACTTCAACTAACTTTTTGCTACATTTACCTTTAAGCAAGCCCTTTGCTACTTTCTGCTTTTAGTTGGCCTTTTGCAAGTTTTAGCTTTTAGAAATAATTTTCTTCTTAAGCTAGCTGTCTGCTACTTTTTGCTAGGCCTTAACTACTTTTAAATATTCCTTTGCTACTTTTACCTGTAAGATAGCCTTTTAATATTGTTAGCTTTAAGTTAGCCTTTTGTTCCTTGTCTTTAGAAAGCTTTTGGCAATTTAATCATATAGATACCCTTTAGTTTGTGTTAGTTAGCCTTCATTTAACTAGCCTTTTGTTACATTTAACTTTAAGCTAGTCTTTTGCTTTAGGCTTTAAGCTACTGTTTGGCAGATTTTAGTTACCGGTAGCTCTTGTGTCTTTTAGCTAACCTTCTGCTACATTTATTTTTAGCTTGGGTTTCAGATTTTCACTAGTGTTCTGGATCTTTTAGCTTAACTTCTGTAAGTTTCAGCAGTCATTCAGCGCTCAGCATTCACATCACAATTTCACAGAAATTTCATTTTTAATTTTCCAACTACCACAGTTACTACCAGAAGAAATAACTTAAAATCATGCTCTGTTTATCTCAGATACCTTTGGTAAACTTTATTGCGAACTCCCTTCTGAAAGGCTAACAGGTAGTTCCTTCCATCTGCAGAGAAAACTTCCACCGCCATCGGCTGGAAAAAATAAAACATGCAACAGATGAATTGAACAGTGTTTAGTGCTGCAGGAGTGAAACATTCAGATTTAAAACATCTGTGCTACTCTGTACTCTAACTTTTTTTAATTCAAGCATCATGTGGTAAGGACTGAGATAAGACAATATTTTGTCCTTTCCTTCAGCGAGTTATCTGGATTCTGATCTGTGTAAAAAATCTGTAACGTGCATGAGAAATTACAGTATTCTTCTCCACAGAACACTCCTGATAAACCTGAAATACTTTAATCAACCCATCTTTTCTGGTCAATCAGTTGTCAAAGCAGAGTGAGCCATTTGGAAAATAAATTAACGGTTTTCAAAGAAGAACCAAAAAAAAGGTTTTTCAATATTAAAGCATGAACAACCAAATAAAGTAGAGCTAAAAAAAAAGACAAGTTTAAGGTTTTGAACGAATAAAAAGAGAAGCCTGAGTATTTTTGTGTTTTGTGCACCAGCATGCTGACCTGCAGCAGGTAACGCCTCTTATGAACCTCCTTGATGTCTTCATAGGCGAAGATGCTGCAGGTTCTCTTCAGCTGGCTCTGGCCTTGTCGTGCTCCTCTGGGGATGATGGCTTCATGCAAACTGAACAAAACGCACAAAGAGACACATTTAAATTTTATTCACCAAGAACTTTCCCCTACAAACTCTTTATTCAGCTCCCCAAAGGATGATGGAATATTTAAATACTTAAAACAGAAAATAGCAACGTGAAATATAACCATGTTTCATGTGTTAAACATGTAAATAAAAGATGTGTGTGTTTAAAAGGCTGAAAATGAATTCAAGTTGGTAAAATATCAAACTACAACAAATCCTTCTGTTAAAAAAAATGCATGGACATTTTGAATTGAGTGGCGGCTGCAGCGACACAGAAAACCTGAGGGAACAGGACAAAAAATCTACTATCTGCTGTCCTCTTTTAAGTTGGGGTGGGGGGGGGGGGGTGTATTTTCCACTCCCATTCCCAAGGAACAAGCAGAGTGAGCTTCCTAAAAAAGCTAAATGTGTAAAATGTTTTGCTGAGTTTCACAAAGCCTGCTCCACCAGCACCATGACATCATCCCAGCAGCAGAAACTCCCACTGCAGCGTCCAGGGAGGTGATGTCATCCTTTAAGAAGAGACACTGAAGCACCCGTCGGCTCAGCTCCTGAAACGTTCTGAGCATTCACCACTTCTCCGTGCGTTGGTGTGGACCTACTTGGGCGGCAGCGTGTCAATGTCTCTGATCTCCCTGGACACGGTCATGGTGTAGCCGTCGATGACATAGAAGTGCTCTTTGCCAAACAGCAGCAGACCCTCGCTGGTGTCCAGACCCTGAACCCGTGCACAGCGGTACATGTGCTGGATCTGGAACAGAGGAGTAAAACTGCAGACAAAGGCGAAGCTTCTGATAGTAAGACTTGTGCAAGCAAGTGTGCTCCCGTTTGTAATATAAAAAAAAATTAATTGTGCTTTGTGTTACGAGACATTTAACAGGTATGACGCCAGTTAAATCCATATTTGTGAAACTAATAAAAACTAAACTTGTCTTTATATTCAATTAATTTCACTTGATGGTGCATTTAACTGCTGAAACGGCTGCAGGCTGAAAACAATATGAGCCAAAAGACGACAAAGGCTGACCATTATATTTAATATCAGTCTGTTTTATTTGTCCCTGCACAATTAGAGTTAAAGACCAAAGAAAATGTGCTGCACTGGAACAATAAAGCACAAAACCACAGCAGAATCCAATCTGCATAAATTATAATTCTGATCATCTCGTTTCATGAACGTGTGCTCCCTGCTGACCTTCTCCCCCTCCTCCAGGAGGCGCAGCAGTGACGTGTTGTCAGTTTTCTGCTCCTCCTCAGGACCTCCTGACTCCAGCAGCTGCTCCTGAATCTGCTCCTGACTGTCCTCATCTGCACCATCCACTGTGGACCGAGACCTCTTCAGAGGAGCTTTCACCAGGCCTGGAGAGCAGAGAGGGGACACACGTTAGAGGCAGAGAGTACTCCACGGATCGAGACCCATTCTGAGTCCATCAAACTTCAACTTGTTCTCCAGTCAATAAAACCGAAGTGAAGAGTCATGCTGCAGTTTTGTGTAAAGTTACAGCATCAGAGCAGATGTTCAAATCCATCTGAAGATCATGAGGAAGTGTTAGACCTTTGGTTTAAACTTTTTATCTATTTGATAGCTACTGGATGGATAAAACACCCTCACTGTACATTGAAAACATTTTCTCTCAGATCATCTTCGCACCAAAGGTGGTCTAGACCTCGTATCCACAAAAAAACGATGGATGGTCTGAACAAAGTCCATGGAGAGCCACACAGAAGGACCTCCTGGTGAACTGACGTGACCTCACACGAGCAGCAGGGTGTAGGGTCAAAACAAATCAGATATTTAAGATAACTACACAACAACCCTTGGGAATACCCTGGACACAGACATTTTGTTTTTTCAGCTAAAGGTTTTAATGAACAGTTTCTCAATCTTTAATTTTAGTTTTGTCCTGATTTTATTCAACAGAAGATGTTAGATAGGTGAGTTTGGCGTTTGGGTCCACATTTCACCACAAAGAACTGACCATTTTCAGCCAAATCTCCCAGAACAGATTTGTAACCAGTCTGAACAGCCTCAAACTGCACAAGTCTTCTCACCTTTGACCCTTGCGATGGTGTCCTCTCCGTGCTCCGGCTCGTGCTGCGTGGTCTCTCCCTCCGTGTTGTGCTCCACCGAGTGCTGGTACATGCCCGGGTTCCCCGACAACAAGCGCATGTAGTATTCCTTACTGTCGTAGCTGATGGCTCGGCGGTAACGCTGGGGCTTCTGGGGGAGGACGAGAGCTTCATGAGAAGATGTGGGACTCCAAGATGGTTAGACAAAGCAACAACAACCTGTCTTATGTTTGTATTTTATTAAAATCTGCGTTTTTCTCTGACTTTTTAGATATTTGTGCTTGAATCATGCTGCAGTTGGTCGTTTTTAACCAATTCAACTGCACAGCAGAAGACTGGTCAGATCTTTGTGGTATTAATGCGTCTGTTCCTGTGAGAGAATTATAATGTTAAGACTGACATGGCAACAGGGACGAACGACGGGACACAAATATCTTCACTTGCATGCAAACAGGGAGAGCTGCTGGAGAGAACGTTCAGCCGTGGTTAGTTTAGTTACGGCTTCATGTGATGCTTTTTAAACATGTCTGTTACTTTCATGCAGTCACAGCAGAAAGAACTGAGAACTGAAGAAGCGTGGACTTCAGGAAGGTACCTGGGAAGGGTCAAAGACCCAAACATGAGCTGAAGGGAGCAGGGACATCATAGAGGGGGAGGAGGGCTGGAGAGAGGAAGGATGAGACTGTTGTTTGGAAAAATCTACTGTTTTAACTAAAAGTCATCTGCCTAAAAGTTCAGAAACCAAAAGAAGCAGCAACAACAATTGCACAGTTTGCTTTAAAGCATTCATGGGACAAAATTTGTTATATTATATTTTTTATAAGGCTGCATTTCTAAAGCAAATAAAAATATCAGAATAATTAATTTAGTAAGGAGTATCCTGATGCTGCTCAATAATCCAGGTAGAAACATCTAACAAAGTAAAGTCAGGTACTCTGGATAGATTCTTCTTCTTTTATCCAAAAGGACTTCTTCAGTCAGTGGAGCTGCAACAACAGTCTTATAAATAGCACCTTCTCATGGTGGATCAACCAGTTTCAACCAGAAGTTTTATGGATGAAAGACGAAACGTTTCTACAAGTTTTTGTTTTTTGAACCTGTCCAGAGGACCTGACTTAACCTTTTGGGATTTTGCTATCTGGATTATTGAGCATGCATCAGGAGATCAAGCAGTTTGTTGCTGACAGCCAGAACTAGCTGTTCACGTGATGAAGGAGGGCAATCAGCCTAAAGACCTGTTAGTGTTACGCTGTTAGCACCTGAGGGCTGAGTGATACTAGCAATAACAGCAATGTAAGAGGGGGACAGTTGAACCCGGAGGCCTCCACCTCTGTTTAATGATGGGTGGGTCCTCTTCACAGAGATGGCCTCCTTTAATCCTCTCTCAAACCATAGTTCCTCCCCATCAAGGATGTGAACATCTTCATCATATGAATCCATCCAGAGGACCTGACTTTACTTATTTAGATTAGTAAGGATCTGTACTAGACCAACACCATAAAAATGTCTCTTCTGATTAAAGATCAGTTGTTTGCAGCAGCTACGTGAGTGAAACAACGTCCCCCAAGCTTCCTACAAATTCAATAGTATCCTGGTTTTTCCTGAGGAAACAATGAGCCAAATAAATAAAAATGACTGAAAGCTGCACGTCTTTCTCAGTTTACCACCTGAAAAAAAATAAAAAAATAAAATGGAGGACATCTGTTGCCATTGTGGCTCTGAGCAAAGTAATGACGATGAAGAGCCTAAAACGCTTTAAGACGAGGAGCAAATGAGAAGCAGCAACATTCAAGAACCAAACGTCACCCAGCAGCCTGCAAACACCACGAGCACGACTACATTATGCATCAAGGACAGGACCTTGGAGACTCTAAACTTAATTAAACTGACGCATGTAGAGACCATGAAGAAGATAAATCCTCATCAGAAGGAGAGTATTGTGCTTTAAAATTTTTTTTTTAAGAGTTCATAAAATTGTTTTCAAAAGCAGTTGAATGATTCTAATACTTGTTGGACAAATGTGGGACATTGTTAAGTGTTGGGGAAGGAAGAGTAAATAATTCTAAATAAAAAGGAAAAGTCAGAGTTAAGAATAATGTTTTACTGAACGGACCATAAAGTACGTCCCAACCTTTTAATTTTTTTTATCTCCTTATTGAAAGAAATATGTTCTACAACTCCCTTTAGATTAGCTAAAATAAAGAGATTAATATCATATTCAACACTACCTGTGCTGGGTTGGTGTTTGTCTCGGCCTCAGGGATGTAAGGGTAGTGGATGTAGAACATGTCGTTGCGGACCATCTTCTTCCTCATCCGGCAGGGCCCCTCCGTCATCTCCAGGGTAAACTTGTCCAGGTGGGAACCGATGGGCGGGCCCCAGAGGCCCCGCTCGCGCAGCAGCTCGTATTCAATGGCCGCCCACTCTTCGGTCACGTATTTCAGGACGTTCTGCTGCCGCTGCGAGACGGAGGAAAAGGATGGAGCACGATGGTGGGTCACTTTTAAAAAGACTACTTTGAACTAGTGTAAATGCTGAAGGCTGAATGACTTTGCCGACATTTGCTGTTAAAGCTAAAAAAAAATCTGAACACTAGAAAAAAGCTAAGACAAAATGCTAGCAAATGGCCAAAATAAGCAAAATGCTAAACGAAAGCTAATATGAGCAAAACAATTAGTAAAACAAGAACAATCTTAGCTAAACTGAGCAAAACGCTAATTAAAATTTGCAAAACACTAGTTAAAAGTTAGACATAGTAAAACGCTAGATAAAAGCTACAAGTAGCTAAATGGCAGTTTGAAGCTAAAAAAGCAAAAGGCTAGCTAAAAGCTAAAAGTAGCATAAAAGAGAAAAGAAGAGCCAATTTGTTCAAGCAGATTTAAAAGAGAACTTGTTTTTGAATGAATTAGAAAGATATCAACATGGGGAAATATTTGTAAATAAAGTTAAATATTTTGAAAGTTATAAAAGTCACAAGAAACAAAAGTCACAGCAACCGTCACCTGGATGAGCTGAACGTTTTGATATAAAAGTAACTAAAATAGCAGGAGGAATGCAGAGGTAGCATGTGATCTTTTGCCTCCATGATCAATAATAAAGTGTGCTACCTCTTGATATTCCTTATACTGCATGGTCACCAGGTCTCGAACCACCGCAATGTGTGTGAACATCCACTGAAAAGTTTCCTGTTGGTCAGAAATACGAGACTGTTACAAAACAGAGCTGAGTAATGCAGTTTGAGCCTCGTCAGGTGGTTTCCTGTGTACCTGCGCGGTCGGACTGTTCTTGTTCAGGTTGTTCTCCTTCTTGTTGCGACGAACACCCGTCAGCTTGGAGAGGCCGAAGCCGCTGCTGACCCTGGACAGCTTGGACTGGGCGGTCGGTGCCGGAGCTTCGCCACGACTGATGCACTTTTTCTCATGAGCTGAACCACAGAAAAGGCAGAACATTTTTTTTTATCCCAATTTAAGTGATTTTATTTTAACACTGAGGAAGCAGGAACAAAAGAGATAAAAGTTTTCAAAATGAATAAGTTTAGCAGTGAATGGGGTAAAAACAAATAATGTTTTGGACTCTAGAGGTTTTGAAAATCCCTTTCATGTGAGCTGCACATCTGTCATGACAATGCTCATTATGGAAATGGGAATAGAGAAGAAGAAGAAAAACATTTTACATCTCTGAGGTTTCTACCAGTATCCCTCAAAGTGTAACATTATTATGAATTGTGACCAGACTGAAACAATTATTATTTAAACTAGACTAATGTCTCAACATTAAATGTTACTTTAACTTTACATCAGAAAAACAAAAGGTTCAGAATTAGTTTTTATATTTAAATGCCCTTTTAATGCTGATAAATCTACAAAACAGAAGTTTTATTTTAATTACTTGCTACAAAAAATGGTGCTAATAACAGGAAAGACTTCCTGAATATGCTGGACAAGATTCTGTAAATTTACAGAGCACGTCCAACAACATCTGGTTCCATGCCAAAGGTTCTGCAGACAGATGGCTTCTCTGTAAGCTCTTTGTTAGTAACTGATTAAAACACTGATCCAGTGAGTCAAATGAGCTCCCAAACTGTTTTATCTCCTGACTACACAATCCAAACAGTCAGAAAGTCTGACTGAGGAAACATTCGGGTTCAGGAAGTCTTTAAAGTTCAGTCTCTGCTCACCCAGATGGTTCTGCCAGCTTTTCAGAGCGGGCTCCTCCAGAGCGGGACGAGCGGTGGCGATGTCCACGTGTCCTCTGTCATTGCAGGGCAGAGACACTTTGAAGATGTCCTCCAGCATCTGACGCTTGCTGTGCATCAGCTCTGTCCACACGCGGTTCACAGCCTTCAGCAGCAGCTGCCGTCCTGCAGCGTTGGACAGAAACAAGCCGGTCTGATTTACTGACGTGAGAGGAAACATTTGAACTTCTGCAACAACAAGCGCCAACTTTATTTTGTCTCATGTGCAGGATCTGAATTTGTTTAAACGCACAAACGTTTTGTGAGAATACTGATTTAACATTCACACAATCAAGTTCCTCATGTTTTTTATTCTATACAGTATTTTTGCAATCTACTTCTGCATATTTTCTGCTATTTTAGCTGTTTGTATCCAAACGGTCAGCTCATTCAGGAGACGGCTGCTTGACCTTTGCTTTTAATAGTTTTGTAATTTTCCAAATATTTAACTTTACTTACAAACATTTCTCTATAAAAATATACTGGGGTTTGTTAGATTCCTATTAAAACACTGTTCTCTTTAAATTCAGACAGAAATTCTCCTTGATTTTTACCACTTTTAGCTTTTACTTACTCTTCAGCTGCTTTAAACTTTTAGCTACCATTCTGCTACTTTTAACTAGCTTTTACCTCATTTTAGGTTCTAGCTAGACTTTTGCTACGTTTAGCTTCATGCCAACATTTTTGATAGTTTTAGCTCCATTAGGCTGATTTTAGTTACTGTAGTCCTTTGATGTTTTTAGCTCGCATTTTGCCTTTTTTTTTTTTTTAGCATTTAGCTAGCCTTTTTCTACGTTTAACTTCTACCTACTGTTTTGTTTATTTAAGCTTTGAGTTTGCATTTTTCTACTCTGACCTAGTGCTCTTGGTTTAGACTTAAAAACTCAGTTTCAGCTAATTTGAGCAAACTCATTCAGTAACATCACTCCATTTTCACAGAAAAGGTCGTTTGTCCACTTCAAAGTACGAGTTTTATGCAAGACAAGATCAAACTCGTGGTAGGAGCTAAAACGTGTTTTTATAAAGATGACTAATAAAATACTGGGCACACAAACGGTCATTGCTGCTGCATCAAACCCACACACATGAGTGAGCATTGCGTCTTACCCTCGCTAACATCGTGGCTGTGTGTGGAGTCATTTTCGTTCTCCGTGGACATCATCACATGCCAGGTTGTCATCCTGGCCTCCGCCTCCAGACCGAAGCCCTCCACACTGCTGCAGACAAACACACAACATCGTACTGACACGTCCTGCAGAGGTTTGATTGTTTCGCTGAAGATTTTGACAACAAAATTTTCTGGGGTCACGTCTTTCATGTAAAAAAATATCTCGCTAAGTTAAATGTTAAACATTTAGCAACGAAAGACAAAACATGAAAAGGTTGGTGACTTTTTTAATTCAGGTTGGATTAAATTGTGAACAGCGGCGCCGTCATGAGGTTTATTGGTTTTGTTTGACTGCAGGTCAGTGTCGGAGCTGCAGAGATCAGAACAGGTGGAAAATTAAACATTTAATCTGTTTAAAGTAAAGTAGAGCTGGATTATTCCTCCATCCAATTCTTAATTTAAACTGACATTTTCAGAGCAGCTCAGAGAATCTGAGACTCACCGTCATAATGAAAAGGGATTGGGAAATACTGCTCAAATCGAGCTGGCTCGTGTGTCAAAATCTTACAAACCAACTTCGTATGAGCAGCAGTTTTACAATCGATTTATTTTATACAACAGAAAAATAAAAGCTTACTGCTCAGTCATGGTTTGCAACACAAACAACTTGACAGGTACATAATGCAGCCTGTCAAATATAACAGCGTGTTGGCAAGTCAGCGCTCAACTTGCTGTAAATTCTCTCCGTCAGGTTTATGTAACATCATTACCAGAAAGACACAAACAGTGAAGTCCTACAGTAAAACGCTCATCTCAGTCAGCTCGTACAATCAATAAGGCGGTGAAATCAAATAAAAATGTCTTCCCAACTGTGAGTGTCTTCTGAGTTTAAAAATAAAGCTGTTTCAGAATAAAATACACCGAAAGCATCACATTCTTAAAACTGTTGAGTTTTAAGTGATAATCTTAAGAAAAACCTGCATCCCATTTTCATTTTTATGATCCATCAGCTCAAAAGTTTAACTGGAAACATTATTCCATAATGCCTTCTGGGACTTGCTTTTACATAGATATGTAAAAAAAAAAAAAAAAAAAAAAATCCTTCAAGTTTGAAGTATGTCGTCTTATAGTTTCTTACATGTGATTTCAGGGCCTTCAGCTTGCTTCACAAACTGAGCTAAGGCTGACTTCTAGTATTGGTTTATGTTCTTACCCTGTTCATTTGTTACAACGGTCTCTACAGTCAGTGCGTGTCCTGTCCCTACACGATGAATCAGCTTGTGGGGGTCATACTTTAAGACCATCAGAAACTTAAACTGCTCACGTTTTCATGCATCCTTACCTCCCGCTGTGCAGACAGATAAAGCAGTGAGCCAAACAGGCCACAAAGTCCTGGTCGTGGTTGCCAGGGCCGAGCACCAGGTTGCGGTTGACTGTCAGGACCCGCAGGGCGTCCAGCAGGGCCACCTGCTGAGCTACAGTCTTGTGGGGTCGGCAGAGCTGATAGAGCACCGTTCGGTTCAGACAGTGGTAGACTGTGTCGAGGGAAAGACCCTGGGAGCGCCTCTTAGACTGGAGGGGAGAGGGACACGTGTTCATTACAACACAACAGTCAGAATCTGAGTAAAGCTGCGGCGGTTCAGCAGAAAGACTGGTTAAAGCAACCAGGCCTGAACTCTGGTCGTTGGGAAGTTGTGAAAAGGGACCTCAAACAATCACAGATTTATCAGAATCAAACAACAAGCTATGAAATCAAAGACTCGCACAAAACTCAGACAGAAAACTTACTGTTTGCTCAGATTGAGTGTACAGTAGTCCCTCACTACTTCGTGGTTCGACTTTTCCTACTTGGCGGTTTTTCACTTACCGCAGGATGACTGGGAACCGAACCCCTGCGATAAACGAGGGACTGCTATCTAACTTATAAATCTGTTTTTATTTGATAAAATGAGCGAGCGAGGCTAGCGGTCATATAAATGTTGTTTGACTTGACATACTGTGTCCATTTGTTACACTAATGAAAAGAACAAGTAGATGTAATAGACAGTTATAATGTGATCATGGAATTGATCCACTGTATGATAAGACCACAAATATTGTAGTTTCTTAATTTTACTGACCTGTCCTATCAGCTGCACGATGAAGTCCACCACCAGCTTGGAGTCCTTGTTAAACATCCCCTGCCACAGCTTGTCCACGACGCGCTGACTGAAGTAGAAGACATTGTTGACCAGAATCTGGTAGCTGCCGCCGGTGCTGAGAGGAAGAGAGGCGTCTTCACCTGGAAGGAGGCGAGCAGCAGGACGGAAACATTACACACCTTTTATAAAATGCCATGGTGACGCACCTGAACGCTGAGGGTTTCCCAAAATGTTTCAACAGAATCACATTAATAAACAAATCTGAGGCTTTGTGCAAATGGGTTGGATTTGTGTTCAAAGACTAATGGGATTCTGAAAACACAAAACTAACGGGAATATTTAGTTCTACTTGATATTTTATTGTGTTACAGCTGAAACAAAGCAAATATTATGTGCATTTTTGGAGTGTATTTTTCAAGAATCTATTTATAAAACATCCTTCACAGAAATAAATGCAAACTTCTGTTTTACACAGAGCATCTGGTTAGGATGCCTCCTGGACGCCTCCCTGGTGAGATGTTCCAGACATGTCCCACCGGGAGGAGACCCAGAGGAAGACCCAGGACACGCTGGACGGACTATGTTTCTCAGCTGGACTGGGAACGCCTTGGGGCTCCACCAGAGGAGCTGGCCCAAGTGGCTGAGGAGAGTGAAGTCTGGGTCTTCCTACTTAGGATGCAACTCCCGTGACCCGACCCCGGATAAAGCGGAAAAAAATGAATGGATGGATGGATGGATGGATGTTTTACACAGAAAACCAAATACTTTGCATTAACACAAAATAAATACAGAAATAGAAAAACTAGTTCTGAGTGCTGAATGACTGCTAATGTGAGTTAAAGAAAAATAAATTGAGATGTTAGATAAAACAAGAAGAACAGGAGATAAAATTAGAGAAACTGTAGCTAAAAGCTAAAGTTAATAAAATATTGATAAAAACTAAAATTAAAGCAGCTAAAATGAACAAAGCAGTAGCAACAAGCTAAAACTAAACTGAGTGTGGCTATATGATGAAATTTGCATAATCGTAGCTACAAGCTAAAACATGCAAAACAGTAGTGGTAAAATACAACTAGCACAAGAGTAGCTGTAAGCTAAAATGAGCAAAACTGTATCAAAAAGCTAAAATGAGCAAAACCCTAGCTAAAAGCTGAAAAGAACAAATGTGTAGCTAAATTCTAAAAGCACCATAAGACACATGGAGAGCATAAATACTAAGATTTTGTTTGTAGTTATTTTGTATTTTTTAAATAAGGGGCAGATATTATAACAATTTATTTTCTTCTTTCTGCACCTTTTCATTCAATGTTTTTTTCTTTGTGATGAAATTGTTTTGTTTATTTTAAATGAATGAATAAATGAATAATTAAAAAAAAGATCAAAACGAGAACAATGCTTTTAAAGGAACTGAAGAGCTCTCAGTATCTTCCTGTTGGAAAAACATTTTGGAAAAAATTGAACATTTTGAAAAGTTAAAAAGTCACAAATATAGAACACAATTATTAATATAAAATAATGAAACATTTACATTTGCAAAATAAATACAGATTACCATTAAAACAACATAAATCACTAATGAAAGTATGAAAGTAGATTTTGTGTGGAAGTCAAATAGAAAATCAGACAGGGGTGATCATAAATCAGTGAGTTAAAGCAAACGTGTATCTGCTGGGCAGCAGTAGAGAGTCGAGCGTGTTTTAGACTTAGCTCTGACCTAGAAGGACGTCTGCAGCCAGAAGATGCTCCATGACGCTGTCCAGGATGCTGGACTGGAACTCCTTCTGCTGGGTTCTGGTGGAGCGCTCTGGAGAAGCCTACCAAAGACAACAGATGAAACATCATGTGATAAATGCACGATGGATTAATGGAAGGCAGACCCAAAGCAAACTGTGACATCAGTTCTGGCCCAAGTGGACCTGCGTACCTCCAGCAGCATGTCAACGATGGGCGTCTGCTTGCTGGCTGGAGTCATGCACATGTTGTCCATGATCAGGACCCTCATGAAGTCAAAGACATATTTTTTAGCTGGGTGGTTGGTCAGCGATGTTTTGGACCCCACGTTACAGTACTCAGACTGACTCCGGTTCATTCCAGAGTCTCCGGAAAAAGCCTTGAACTCTTCAGTGGGAGAACCCGCGTCATCGTCCAGATCGCTCACCTGAATGTTGTGAAGTAAAAAAATAAATAAATAAAATACAGCTTTTAATGTCACACAGCACACAAACAATAACAGAAATCTGAATGTGATATTTTATTTTCATCCAGTCTATTTTCCACCAGTTTCCATCAAGTTTCTGCTAACGTGAACTTTTTATTAACTACATTCTCAACTACAACATTTTATTTAGAAATATATTTATTTATAAAACCACGACTTTTTCAAACAGAAATCACAAAAACGCATCACCTATGGTTAACAAGATTTTAATTACAGTTTTTACCGCTTTAAGTGGGTAATTGAAATATGTCTGCAAAGAGCCCTGATGCATGCTCAGTAATCCAGGTAGAAAAATCCAAAAAAGCTAAGTCTGGTCCTCTGGACATTCAAAAAACAA
>JAVCKU010000003.1:1884786-1896476 GCA_032273985.1 Hypsolebias coamazonicus
TATATATGCGTCTTCAACATCCTTAATGAACAGCAGAGATAGATGCATCACCTTCCAAACGCTCCAGGAATCCATGACATATCCAGCTGCGTGCATGTCATCAGGACAAGTTGGCTTGCTCAAAGCTTGTCTTCTCGTCGAGAAAATTTTATAACTTGTGTTGAGAGACCAGCTGGCCAGATCCATGGCAAAAATTACGGCTCAGAAGATATGTAGAGAGATGCTCTGAAGCTTTCACAAATAGGACAGAGCAAAAGCAAAGCTGAGGAAGGAGAGGAGAGGGAATGTGTCTGCCCTTGACAATAGCAAGTGCTGAAGTGACATCTTTACATCACTTACAAATTGTCCAGAATGCAGCAGCTCATCCTTTAACAGCAACTAGAAAACATGACCACATGACCACTGTCCTGGCTTTCTGTCTACTTCTGGATTGCTTTTAAGGTTTTATCGTTTGTTTTTAAAGCCTTAAAATGTTTGTCTCATCATATTTATGCAATCTTATTAACACCTACACTCCAGTAAGAGCACTCCGGTCTACCAAGCAGTTCCTCTTAGATGCCCCCAGATCCAAACCGAAGTCCAGAGGTGATCAAGCTTTTGCGGTTGCTGCTCCAAAACTATGGAACAGTTTACCTGATCATTTAAAGGCCGCTGAGATTGTTGAGACTTTTAAATCTTTGCTCGAGACTCATCTGTTTTCCTTGGCATTTGATCCATGCAGAGTCTGAGAACCAGTTAGAGCTGATTTTTCTTGTAGTTGTATGTTGTATTTTATTGTTAACTTTCTTGTGTTTCCTGAGTGGCACAATATGTTTTTTTTTATTTTTATATTGGCTTAATTGTAAAGCATTTTGGTCAGCTTTTGTTGTTTTTATGCACTATAGAAATAACATAACATTGACATGGAAAACGTGCTGCAGCATTGCCTGGTGGATGGCAGCGGATGTGCATGTCCTGTTTAGAGGGACACTCTGGTCAATTTTGAAGTTATATTTTGCCAAATAGCGAAGAACTTTATTGGTCATAGAGCCCAGAGTATGACGAAAAGTGAAAAGGTATTGTTTGGTTGAGAAAACAACAACACAATAAACCATACCATACCATACCAATTTATTTATTGCGCACTTCAAAACAGTAACAAGGCCAACCAAAGTGCTGTACAATAGAAACAAAAAGCACAGTGGACAGGAAAACATAAAATAAAAATATAGATATAAATAGCAACAGAAACTAACTAAAATGGCCAACACTGTATAGTACAGAGAGGATCAAAACAAATCACACCAAGTTAAAGGCAAGAGAATAGAAGTGGGTTTTCAAGCGAGACTTAAAGACTGTGAGTGTGGGAGCCTGCCTGACACTCAGTGGCAACTCATTCCACAGTCTTGGACCTGCAACTGAGAAAGTCCTGTCACCTCTGAGCTTACACGAGCTTAGATGACACTCGAGTAGTATGGCATGCCGTTGCATCATGTAATAGGTAAAAGTGGCTATTGATGACACAATCAGCTTGCCATAGTCTGCCACCTTCATCCAGCTCCAGGATCTAGTCTGGAGCAACCGTCACATCAGCTTCATTCTGCTGCACCGCCCCAGCGAAATGAAGCTCATTTGACCGTTGAAGTGCATTTATTAAATAAAAGTTCAACTGAGACACACCTTTGCTATAAAGTTGAGTTATCAAATAATTGTTTTAGGTGCTTATCTTGTTTAATCTTTGAAGAAATGCGCAGCGTTCCTCTTTCCTGATTTCCTCCCTCTGCACATTCCCGGAGCACTGAGGCAGTGAATACTTTGAAAATGCAGCTGATTTGACAGTCGTGCATTTATTAAGCAAAAGTTAGACTGAGACACACCTTTACTACAATTTAGAGCAAACTAATAATAGTTTTTAAGTGTTAGTCTTGTTAAATTCTTGTTAAAGTCTTCCCGTGCACGCTCCTGTGGCTGCCATTTGGCAGACAATTGACTTTGGAACAACACCGGCCCACATTTCCAGGTTGTCAGCAGTGACGCATAATAAATGTGACTATACTGCGAAGCGACGCATTTAAAATTTTTTCCACTTTATTAGACATATTTGGAGTGATGCGACTTATTGGGCGGTGCAACGTGTACGACAGAAATATGGTAGTTTTTGCTACTTTTACCTAGCCTTTTGTTACTTTTATCTTCTAGTTTTTGTTTTGCTACTATTAGCTAGCCTTATTTTACATTTAACTATTTAAACTTTTATAACTGTATGCCATCTTGACCATTTCCCCATTAAAAAGGTCACGTCTCACGGGACTTCCTGGTTAAACAAAGATTGAAGAAATAAATTCTGTTATATCGCAAAACAACTTTTTTTGTCTTTATTACGACTGAACATGCATCATACTTTGATTCCACAGACTCTCTAAAGGGCAGCAGTCGAGAAAAATATTAGTTGTTAGAGAAAATAAAGGGAAACTGGGTATACTAACATGTACCTGTAGGCTGTCTGGCAGCTCGGTGACAGGCTGCTGCAGGAAAAGCGCCATGAGCAGAAAGTAAAGCTCGGGTACATTGGTGTGTTTGGGCAGCAGAGTCTGCAGAACAGGGAATCCTGGGAAATGGCAGGCGTCCCTGTTGATCTCTCGCACTGTTGAGCGCCCACCAGCACTGCGGCCCACATTGAAGCCTAAACAGGAAGTTGAGAGAGTAAAAGAATACGTGAAATCAAATGTTACAAATGCCTTATTTAAATAAAAGGTGGCGTTACAGCAAACACATTCTGACTGAGGAAACTACAAGCAGCTATGCAACTGTTGCACATGTTCAGGTTTAGCAGAGCTGGGTTATAAACTACAGCAATTTGGTTTAACTACGCAGACACAAATGTTTGTCGAGCTACAACTCCAAATCTGAGTTAAACTACAAACTTCTTTGCACATCCTGTTAGGCCACAATCTGATTTTCTGAAGCAACCACAGATTCTCAACCTGCAAGACGGTGGGATAGCTTTACTGAGATTACAACGCAGATACAAGTGTTTTACTTTTTAAAAGCTGTAAGAGTGGGAAGGCTGAAAATCACTGAGCTCAGGAGGACCTACGATGACTGCAGCAGGGAGGGGCAGAATAAACAAGACGACCAACCCTTGGCTGTGCGGCACACGAACTGTGCAGCTTTCTGTTTACTGAAAGAAGGCCAACTCCGACGGAAAGCATTGCCCGAGTGAGGAGAGGCGTCTGCTGATTCGTTTACGACAAAACGTCACACTGGAAATTATTATTACTGCAAACTTTGACAGCTGCTGAAAAGTTGGGAAACTTAAAAACAAAAAGTGGCGATGTATAAAATGTAATTAAAACTACATTTTCTCACAAACCCATATTTTATTCACAATAGAACACAGTAAACATTCCAGATTATGAACCTAAGGGGGAAAAAAGTTATTTTGAGTTCATTGAAAGCAACAGACCAAAACTTAGGTCAAGTGCAACAAGGAAGTGATATGAAAGGAGCATTTTGCAACTAATTAGGTTAACTGGCAGGACTGGGTATACACTTTTAGAGACTGAATCAAAATAATATAATAATAAAAATCTCACATCTTTGTATAAAACCATACCTTGATGTAATTTAAATTTAGCCTAGACACTGTATTTCAGATTGAGTCTAATCAGATGTATTTCAGTTCCAGTCATGGAACTGTGCTCTCACCCAGCACGGTGCCGATCTTATTGGTCAGGACAGAGTCCGTGTGGTCCAGCCAGCCTCCGCCACACAGGCCCTCCCTGAAGCGGTTCAGGATAGACTGGTTGGACAGCAGCACCACGAGGATCCGCAGGGCCACCGTCACCGTGCTGGAGTGCAGATGTTCCTCCATGAACATCAGCAGCCAATCAAAGCCGAGCGTGCGTACGAGCTCCTCACATGCCCTGCAGGAACAGAAACAAGCTGAAACAGCTGTTCAGAGCTTCTGTCTTCTTAAAGTGAAATCTAATAATAATTTACAATGGCTTGAACCCCATGACAACTGTTTTGATGCAGCTTGTTCATTATATGTTCATAATATTTATTATCAAAATAGGCATGCAACGCAAGAGCTAGAAGTAGGAGGAGAGTGACGTCTTACTGGACATTAACTGCACATTTCTCTTTGGTGATGAAGAGCAGCTTGAGCAGGTTGTCCAGCAATCGGTTTCTCAGTAAAATCAAGCTGGCTGACAGGAGGCCCCCAAAATCATCATCATTACCTGGAGAGAGAGCTGAGGTTAGATCTCACACGGTCCTGTCTAAAGATGATCCAGGAAAGTGATGCTGTCAGATCAGCTGATGGTCACCTCCGTCAATCTTCTCCTCGTTGTTGATCTCCATGACAACAAACTTCTCACAGACGGCAAATGTGGGAAGAGTGGAGGAAATGAACTGACCAAACCTGTGACGTGAAAACTCGCTTTAGTCCCACCATCATCTAAAAGAGCAGTTAATAAAAATGTAACGTCGATGAGTGTGGGCTCACCGCAGCAGGTCGTACGGGCTCGGGAAGCCCTGCAGCAGCAGACTGAGCACGTTACTGATGGCGGCGACAGTGGGCTGCGACAGCGACGTGTCCCTCAGCGTCAGCAGCAGCTTGGGGATGAGCTGAAACTCCCTCAGCAGTTTGGCATTTTTGGCCGCCTCACTGTTCCAGCACGGAAAGATTTAATTCACTTTATCAACAGGAAAACAAGCAGCTATCCTTCCAAGTTAAAACATATTTGTGGAATTTAAAAGTTGATGCGTACCTGGATTCTGTCAGCAGTTCATTAAAATGTTCAAACAGAGACAGATGGAGTTCGTAGGGAGCATGAAGCCAAACCTGAGGAGCAGAAAGACAAAGCCTTTAGGTTGATGGTGCCTTGCAGTAAAGACGTTCTGGGTTTTACTCCTGGCTCAGGTCTTCCTGTTTGAAGTTAGCATGCTCTCCCTGTGCATGCACCAGTTTCCCCTGTGCACTTCCCTTTCCTCCCACAGTCCAAAAACATACTTGTGAAACATGTATGTCACTGGGCTGTGACTGTCGGAGGCTAGTAGGTGACTCAAAACTGAGAGGAAACAGGAACATTTTCTGTTTAGGTCTCACCAAAGTCAAGTTCATCTAATCTCCAATAGTTGCAGCCCAGTGATTAAGCTAGGATCAGCTACTGCCTTGGCACAAAGCGACTCTTTCTTAATGGTTGAACAGCTGTGTAAAACTCTTCCTGTTAGGGAATTAGAAAATACACCAGCAACTTGTCCTGCCGCATGCTCAATAATCCAGGTGGATAAATATAACACGGTTGAGTCAGGTCCTCTGGACGGATTCTTCTTTGTTGACAGAAGAAGTCTTTTGGATAAAAGACGAAACGTTTATGGCCTGACTCAAACGTGTTAGAGATACCAACAGCTTACACTTTTTCCATCACTCAGTGAGTCGTTTGAACAGAACAAGAGTTAAGATTTATAAAACTACAAGAATTTTGAGCCAAAGTCCTCACCTCAAAGTCGCACAGCAGGTCCTGGAAGGCCGTGGAGTTGGGAATGATGGAGGTCTCGTGGCCGCTGTCGACCGTTCCCACCAGAGAGAAGGTGAGGTGGAGGATGTGACTGTTCAGCAGCGAGCGCTTCTTCTTCAACAGCATAGCTAGCAGCTGCAAGGGGACACAAACAACAAACCAGTTTTAACTTATGTATTTTATTTTAAGTTATCTCAGCCTACATGGTGATTTTGTAATGGGACACAATTAGGGCTCAGTTTAAACCAGTTTATAATTTTTGACTTTAAGTGGTGTACGCTAACAGACAAAAAAAAAGTACAGAGCATAAAGAGTAAATGGCATTTCGTAAATAACTGAAACTTAATTGACATTTAAACCAATAAACAAACTAAACACTGTTTCCCACCTGGTAGCCTTTGATGCGCTCCATCTCCTTACTGGCCAGAGGATTACTTTTCACAACACACACTAAAGCTTTGACTGCTGCATACAGCCCTTCTACATCCGACGCCATGGCAACCAGACCCAAGATGGCCGCAGCGCCTCCCACGTACTGCAGGTTGGTGGCAACAGGTTTGGGCACAAATGTACGAACACCTGGAGGGGTAAGAGAGAAAGAGGCGTGACTTTATTCGACTAACCACAGCAGCATTTCACAGCAGCAGCAGTGTCTGGGTTTAAAGACGTTTTCTCAGGTTTACCTAAATATCCGATGACAGCAGCCCCGATGGTCCGTGCTGGCCCGTTGAGGTGCCCGGCAGCATTATGCACCAACTTGACAGGAGTGGCATTTTCATGAGAGGACACGGCGAGCTGAAGAGGAGCAGAGGAAGACGGATGCTTTAAACTCTGTCTGGTCTGCACAAAAATCTAATTTGTCTTGCATTGTTGGACACAGCTGCTTCAGCAACTGTCAGTCTTAACAGCTGCCGACGTGCGTGAACACCTGAGCTTTTTGAAAGGCTAAAACTAACATAATGAAATAAAATCTACATTTATGAAGCTTTAAAATATGACAACAGGGCATTAAAATTTTAATAAAAGCAGCCGCCTGTAATGTGATTTTTATTTAAGTTGCATAAGAACAGATCAGTCAGGATCCTTTATATTTTTAAATGGTCAAATGATGACAGTAGTATTTTTGAAAGTGCTGACTCAGTAAAAAATATGTTTCTTATTCTTTTGGTCTCTGCTGCAGCACAAACTCTACCTCTGTCCTTATCTGCTTCCTGTGAGCTGCAGCAAGTCGAACCTTACAGACAGGAAATAACTTGACAGGTGGAGACACCGATAAGAATGGAGAGTAATCTGCAACAAACTCTTGGTTTATAAGGAGAACGGGTTAGTTGCTCTAAAAGCAGACGTGTGTGAGAGAATGTATGCAGACATACAGGAACGGCAGATGGCCGTCGAAAAATAAATTATTGGACATTAGTCTAAATCTGCATGTATATTAGTCTTTATATGTTTTTGCTTACATTAATATTTTTACCTGTGATTTTAATTAAATGTTTTTTTTTTAATCCTGCAAACCTGGAACTTCTGCAAAAGTCTGCACTGAAAACGTCCTCACGATTTGCACGGTGACCGAGGGGAAATGCATTTCCTTTTTCAGACAATTACGTCCATCAGACGATGTAATTTAAGTCACGAAGTGTGACTCAGAAAATAAAACAACTTTAAAAAAATCTACAAATGCTCCCAACACATGAGGTTATTTTGGATGAATTAAAAAGCATATTTAAAATGTTTAAATTCATGTAAAGTCCATCAGTTTTCGAACAAGAATCTCCTCTGCATACTGCATGTTTGTTATGTTTATTGTGATATTTAGCCTTTGTGCTTTATTTCCTCCTCAGCTGAGCAGCTGTATGTCTGACCTGTTTGGCGATGGCTTTGCTGTCCAGCTTGTTGTAGACTTTCCTGATTTTGGCGACTGTGAGAGTAGAGACAGAGAGCCCATAGAGGCTGAAAGACACTTTATCTTCTGGTACCAGCGCCACAGGAGTAGCGGGCGCAACTTCTGTCTTTGCATCTTTACCTGATGGAGAGGGAGAAAAAGTCAAGACTGGTGAGATAAAAACAAATAAAGATGGGTTTGTAAGGTGTCAGAAGAAGATGCAGGAACAGAAGAGCCACGCACAGGGCAGGTAGACGGCCTGAAAGCTGCCCACGTAGTTGGGTCCCAGTTCAAAGATGGCGGCCACGCTGGTGGCAGTTAAAACCTCCTCTAGGAAGTGGCTGGGACCCAGACGCCACACCAGGCTGGAGAGCTGCCGCTGGGCAGGCGGCGTCCCGATGTACCCGTAAACGGTGCTCACCACAGGAGGGTTGGTGGAGCCGGAGCCGCCTGGAGCGCTGTGGATGTAGTGAAGCTGGAGGAGAAGCACGAGGTCACCGTTAAAACAAGTGACGTCTATAAGAAGGGATGATGAAGGAAAGCAGGACCTGAGCAAAGAATGTTCACATTACTTTTACTAAAATAAACATGAACAAGTCACACATCACTTGTTATTTGTTAATTATCCGTGTGGTTATTTCATGAGCTTTATTTAAATTAGCTTCTAACAGATTTGGTGAAAACTGAGTATACAGAGATTTGTTCTACGCTGAAATCTTTCCAGAAAAGCAAAAACAAAACAAAAAAAAGTCAGCCGTCTTTACGTGAAGCCAAATAGACGCAGGAGCAGCTTGTTTCCTGTCTGTCGACCTCAGCAGGAAATGAAACCGTCGTTATCAGTGTCGCTGGGAGGAAACTGTGACTTGTGGTGCGCCATCGGATCTCAGGGGGATCTAAAGTCACCGCAGCTCAAACCACATCAGACTGTACGACACGGCTGACAC
The DNA here is from genome assembly GCA_032273985.1 of Hypsolebias coamazonicus. NCBI lineage: Eukaryota > Metazoa > Chordata > Actinopteri > Cyprinodontiformes > Rivulidae > Hypsolebias > Hypsolebias coamazonicus. Next base: position 1,893,117 of record JAVCKU010000003.1, read on the forward strand.
AGCTGAACTTCTGGTTGATCTTGTTCAGATCAGGCAAACAAACATGTTGGTGCTGATTACGAGTCATTTTCAGCCAAAACACAAACGCTGGTCTCATTAGTAAAATAATACCTGTGGTTTAGAGTGATGCTAATCTCAGTGTGTGCTGCTTTAATGAATAGCTTTCTACTCTTGCTCTCAGCGGACGCTTCCTCCTCTCCCTTCCCTGTTCTCCTCTTACTCCTGCTCTTTTGCTCTATGTGTGTGCTTTGGAGCTCCTGGTACACGTCTTCTGAACGAAAAATACCATTATGGATCTGGTCAGCTGTACTTTCAACGTAATCGACAAAATCTTTTCAACAAAACGGCAGGGTCCTGGAGAGCCTTCATGTTCTGCTGAGACTCACGCTGCAGGATGCATCAGGGATCTGTGGGGAGTTTGGCGGCTGATGTGTCTTTCAGTTCTGTCTCAGGAGAACGCTGAAGACGTTTATATAATTGGATTCATGACAGCAGGGTTTCTGCTTTTGGCATCGGCCGGGTTGCTGTGTTATCAACTTTGAAAGAAGACATGGGCAGCAGTTTCGGCTATGACAAAACTGCCAAGTCTGTGTGAAGGTTTGGTTCGTGCTTCGAGTACTCAAAATCAGCTGATTTACGAGCTAAACCGTAAGCTGGAGGTGATTTGTGAGAATCGCAGGCCACCTGCGGCTTCTAGGACTCGCCAGCATGTTGGAGTCGACCTTGAAGAAGGCTCATAGCAAGGATCAGTGGAATGACCATAAATCTGGCCATTTTGGATCTGGAAAGTTCCAGTAGGGTTCAAGGTTGACAAGAAAAAAACAGTCTGCCTGAAGAAAATCAACAATTGTGGCTTATCTGAATCTGACTCACCCAGTTGGCCACAGAAGTGGGACGACATGGGTAAACTAAGGAAAAGCTTTGTCTATCGGACCCCCTCCCCCACTTCCGGAGAACTTCCGTGCAGGCTTATCAGAATTGCCAGCAGAACAATAACATATTATCAGAACTATGGCCTATCTGAAAGTGCTTCATGGACAAATCTCAACGTCTTGACATTAAATGCATATGTAATGTGTTCATATATGTGATGCTGGTAGAGTTTTTTTGAGGTCTTAAATCATGTCCTGATAGGACAATGTCTGAAGAGACCTTTTTTGTAATGTCAATATCCTCTCCTCATGGCTTTGTCCCCTTTTCTATCTAAAAAGTATTCTGAAAGGGATAAGAGGCCGCACTTTATAGCAGCAGCTACGTGCACTCCGCCCATTTGTCGGACGACTGTACAGGCATATTCTCACTGTATCTTGGTAAAATGATAATAAAGCTTATTCTGAATCTGTATAAACTTTTGCTTCATCAGCCATTTTGCATTACAAGGATTTCCCAGCAGAAAAATTATGGGATGTTCAAGATTCAGCTGTCACTAAGTGTGTTGCAAATAAGATCAAAATACTACAGAAATCACATCACATTTTAAACTGACAGTGATGTAAATATATATAAAACATTGAGTGCACAAACCACTAATATCTTTAGACTGGTGCTCAAAAATGTTTTAAAAGTTTGATCTTAACCCCACTTGAAGCAGACATTTTCTTGTGATACAGATCAGAATTAATCCCATTTTCTCCAAACTGAGATTCTTGAAAGAGCTTTCTAAAACAGGTAAGATGTTACTTGTTCATATCCTTTCCACAGAACCTCACTTCAAAATATCTTAGGCTGTTTACTTGAAAACAGAATTGCTCATGATCTCGTCGTCCTGATCAAAAGATTGCTCGTAGTGTGAGATGAACTTTTTCTTCTTGCCAAAGGTGGAGAAGGTGTTGTAAACGTGCAGCTCTCCTCTGGGCGTCAGCTTCAGAGCGCTGCAGTCCGACGTGGTGCCTGGGATGTACACGTTGTGTTGATAATCTGCCGCTTCAGAATAAGGCTGGGGGTACTTTGGAGTCCATGAGTAGTTAGGAGCTGCTCCCTCTTGGATAGATCTCATGGAGTCTGTATAAAATGTGCATAAATTATAGTTAGATTGGAAACTCCTTCATGAAGAGAGCTTGTATGAACATGAACTGTACTGGATCTGAAGAGGGTGATATTTGAAGCTTGTCCTAATTCAGATTTTTTTTATAACTCTTCTTGAAGGGACTTGAATAATTCTCACAGTGGTGCGGTTAAATCCATCCCCACTTTAGGGGTTTGGCATTATCTGCTTAGTTTCCTGTTTTAAGTCTTGGGATAAACCCGCTGGTACTTAGCCCCCCCCCCCCCCCCCCCTCCTTCTTTTCTTTGAATAATAATGTGCCCAAATTACCATTCACATGGTTTCCCCAGGTCCAGTACTGTGGTGCCACTGAGCAGGAAAACCTGTCTGTGTCGTTTTTTTGTTGTCTTGAGAGAGTTCCCTCCATATTTGACGAGCTATATCTGGGAAAAGAATAATAATAATAAAAAAAAAAGATCAAAAACAATAAATTAGAAATGCTCATACACTGCAGGTCAGGGTGTGAACATCTGGATATTCACCTTTTGTAAGCTGAGTTTTGCTGGTTCTTGGTCCATGTCAAGTTCTTGTTTGAGTACTTGAGCTGGAAAAAAAAAGGAACATTTGAAAAATTATCCTACAGAATATAAATATGAGGTAATGTAAGAATCGTTTGAGTTCTAAACAATTTAATAAAATTATGTGAAAAAAAAATTGTCTTATATTCATCTTTTTGGTACCACTTTACAACAAGGCTCCCCTTATGGCTAGTAAATTGTTTATAGCTACATTATTAATTCCTCTATAAACATTTCATAAATCATTAATAATTGTTTATTATGCATTAATTAATGGTGACAGAGACAAAACTGACCAGTTTGTTGCCAAATATTGAGTCAAATCTGTTCACCTATATGTTTCATGAGTTGTTATATTAAACATTTCAGACTAAGTTACTACCTTGTAAGTACAATAAGCATTCGCAAAACTATATTTTTTAGGATATAAATATGTTATTTATTATGTTAGTCTAAAATGTTTAATGCAACAACTCTAGATGAAATATATAGCTGGACATATTTGGCTTAATATTTGACAATAAACGGGTCAGTTTTTCTCTGTCACTCTTAATTAATGCATAATACACAGTTATTAATGATTTATAAAGTTCTTATAGAGGAATTAATAATGCATTTAAATTATTTATTAGCCATCTATAAGTGGAGTCGTATTGCAAAGTGGTGCCTCTTTTTCTTTTTCCTTTTTTTACATTACTGTTGGCTTTACTGTTGCTTCTGTTGTTTCTCAGTTGTTGTTCTTATGAACCACTTTCATGCTTTGTTTTTCAGTTTCATCTCATTTTTATTTTCTATTCC
>JAVCKU010000003.1:1963795-1978477 GCA_032273985.1 Hypsolebias coamazonicus
ACATATTTTTCCCTTAAAATGATACATTCTCTCAGTTTAAACTTTTGATCTGTGATTTGTTCTATTCTGAATAAAATATTAGATGTTGGCACCTCCACATCATTACATTCAGCTTTTATTCACAATTTGTTTAGTGTCCCAATTTTTTTTTGGAATCCGGATTGTACACACTTGACTAACTCTTGGTCTCAGTCCAACCAAAAATGGCTGCCACAGCCAACTGAGCTTAGGCAACATATAAATGGCTACAACTCAGTTTTAGAGATGTTGAGCTGAACTTGGGTATGGTTATCATCACATGCTATTAGTGCTAACAAATCATGGTTCTGAGCATAGCATTACTTTCTAGATTGGACCAAAATGGCTGTAACTTTGTCCCTTCTCATCATAAGGTGGTCTCAGTTCAAGACTCTGGCATGACTAACAACGGGAGACAAGCCTTCCTTTAGTTACTGTCTGCTGAAAATTGATAGAAGTATCATAAAAATGTTGTAACAATCTGTATTGTTATGGGCCCAGCTTACGATGACCATGACAGTGCTGTGGATGACTGGGACAGTGATTACCGCAGTGAAACTGGCAACAAACCCCCACGGTTCCACAACACCTCCCAGACCAACTCGTCTGTCCATCAGTACCCCATCACACGCAGAGTCCAACACCACACCATGTCCAGGATGTCTGACTCAGCTCAAGGCTATGACCTAGACGATGGAGTGAAACCAGGCAGGTAAATATAAACCCATCCAGATAAAGGCTTACAAGAATGTGCAGAATGTTAGATTAATCTGTGAACTTTTGGATTTATTCATTTGCATTTAATCATCTTTTACCAAATTAGAAGAGAAATACTGGAATACAAGCTGTTAGTTTGTCACAATGTTGTAAAAATATTTTTTTAAGTTTTCTTTTATGTAATACATTCACATGATTGGTTTTGGACAAAGATCCACTTGTAGAAAAGAAATCAATTACAACATTTGACATATTGTTAAACAAATTAATTTGTTCTTTCACACTTTTCTACATATTTGTCCTCTAACATGACCTCTTTAATTATTTATCTGTTTTTGATTCCCTGTTTAATGCCTCTTTTCTTTTTCTTCCTTTGCATCATTTTGCTTCCTGCATGACATCTTTTTTTTTTTTTTAACAAATCTAGAAACTCAAACAGTAAGAGAGGAGTTAGAATGATCCCCGTTGACTCGGGTATGGGTGTGGAGGACTGGGAGAGTGGCTATAAAGTGCCTGACTTGTGTCTCTTGGATGACTATTTAGACCCAGAGCAGAAAATGTGGGAGGATGAAGATAAAAGCATCATCTACAGAATCGGTGACAGCTGTGAGTCTAAAGGAAGCAGGTTTTACCAAACCCTCGAATGTGACAGACTTTCCTCAGATGACATGCTGAAGACAAATGACAGGACACAAAGGAAGAGGCGTGGCTATGGCAGCAGAGAAGTAAGATTAGTTTACAGAGAAGTTGGCAGCTTTGAGGATGAAGCATCTCCCCCTGAAATTGACATCATTCCATCAGTGAAGCAGCTGCGACAGCCGACATACACAGAAAGTCTACTGTACAAGACCCGGCTGTGGGCCAAAACTGCTTTAGAAGACACGCTGGAGAACTACGCAGCTTTCTGTGATGAAGAAGCTGCTCGAGAGGAGGCTGAAGGGTTCAGAAGGATTGACTACAACTCTGTTGGTTCAGATGAGCTACAGTATTCGTTTGGATCTGAGGAGGAGCTGGAGGATTTGACCTTCACGGAGGGAGATGCTAGTTTTGAATATGAAAACTACTTCTATCCTGGAAAATGCATGTCACCTTTTGGAGGACAAGATTATGAAGTGGATCCTCTGTTGTCTGCTCCAGAGGAACTAAGTGATGAGTTTATAGACCCAATGGGTGAACTGCAGAGCTTAGTTCACTCTGTGTCTATGTACTTGGCTGTAAAAGAGGAGGCGATCCTTAAATGTGAATTCATGCCCAAAGCAGCCAGAAGAAAACTCCCAACTCTGCCAACTGAAGCCAAACTACTGCAACAAGAAGACAGTAAAAAAGCTGAAGTTAAGGAGGAGAGTTCTGTTGAGCAAGGCATGAGCGGTGTGAAACATACAAAGAGCTCATTATTCAGTACATTAACTGGATCAAAGTGTCCCACGGAGGTAGAAGTCCCCAGTGAAACCCTCCCCCCTCAACCATCACACTCTGATTCTGCCATTTCAAAACTCTTCTCCTTGATCCCCAAAGCTAATCCTGATGTTTTTGAAGCTTCTGCTGCAACAGAACCACCTACCTCACAAGCTTCCCCCCAGCCAGGATCAGGCATTTCAAAGCTGCTTTCATTTATTCCTAAAACTAGCAGTACTTCTCCCCTGGTGGCTATAGTGCCGCCTGCCTGTCAAGAGCCCACGACGGAGAAGTTTTCTCTTCAGTCTCTTCTGTTTTTTCAGTCCTGTGAACCCAGTCAACAAGCTGATGCCAATCAGACACATGTCAGCTCAGAGGCTGGCAATCTGTCCACATCTGGGTTTGAATCTTTCTTAGGAAGGCTAAGACCTTTGAGACTTTTTTCCAACACACCTTCATCTGCAGAGCTGTCACCTCAGCACTCGGAGCAAAGCAGTGAATCTGCTGCAAATAAAGATTCCCAACCAGGATCTGCCCGTCCTCATCGACAGGGCTCTCAAACAGAGAAGTCAGATTCTAGAAGTGGATCAGCCGATCTTATATCAGACACAGGAAGTGGATCAACTGAGCTTTCCCAAGAAACAGGAAGTGGCTCTGTAGAACTTCTTCCAGAGACAGAGTCATCTGGTGAGCTACCAGATATAAAGCAGAGAGGAACAACTGCAACATCTGAAGCAAAACTTGAAGACAGCTCAAAGGAAATGAGATTCTTCAGTCCTTTAAAGAAGTCTCTCTCTACACTTATATCAACCGCACCTCCAGAGAGTTCCTCACAGCCTGACACAAAGCCTACAGGTAGCAAAATAAAAATCCCATTTTTTACAGAAAATGCCTCCACAACAATCCTACCGACAGCTGATAGGGGTGTGTTGTCAGGAATTCTTAAATTAGGATTAGGGGAAGATGCTAATGTCATCGCAAATAGCCCATCACCAACTCCTGCAAAATCTTCCTATCCAAGCCATGCTACACTCCTTGAAAGCATGCCAAAAGAAAACACAGGAACCGGGTGGTTTTCTAACCTGTTTAAGGTTGCTCCAGGTGACCCCGCCAAGGAACCTGCAAAAAAACAAATGACTCCTACTGTAACTCTAACCAAACCTTGTGGTCAAACAGAGCCTGAAGAAGTATGCCATGATGAATCGAACAGCTCAACCTCTAGTGAGAATAAACCTTATCAGGATCAAACATTAGCAGAAACAAATGTCCCATCTGAAGACAAAGGTCCTTCCAAAGTCATGGAAGGAAAAGCACAACCAGAAACCTCACAGCCTCAAGGAATTCTGTCAGGGTTATTGAAACTAGGCCCCACAGATTTGTTTGACAAGAAAACCAATGAAGAGGAAAGTCAGCCTCGTCAGGGTGGTCTGTTCTCTAGCTTCTTTTCACCATCTTCCCAAGCTTCTCTCCAAACACAACAAAATTCAGCCACACACCATTCAGGAGTACTGTCTGGAGTTCTGAAGTTAGCATCTGTTACTGTTTCAGCTTCTACAAATCAGCCAACATCACCAGGAGACCAATCTGGTCAAACTCCAGTTCAAGGACAAGGACTCCTTTCAGGATTTTTGAAGAAAGCTGAACCAGAACAAAACTCTTCCTCAGCTCCTTCTGCTCGGTCACCTGGGCTTTTATCAAGACTTAAGTTTGGTTCAACAGAAGAATCTCTTTCTGACAAGGGTGACCTAGGCCAATCGCCAGAAACATCAGTTCAGCAACCAGCAGCAGAACGCACACCTCTAATACTAACACCAACGCCTCAGACCAGTGGATTATTTGGTGGCTTGCTAAAATTCACAGAACCTTCCCCCCTGCAGACATCCACTCAAGGTGGTTTGCTGTCTGGTCTGTTTGGACTTAGGGGACAAGACACGGCTCCTACAACCCCATCCCAGCCCTCACAAAGCCATCAACAGGGTGTCAAATCTGACAAACAAACAAATCAAACACAAAATGAGAAAGCATATTTGACACAACAAAACCAAGTATCTCCACAGCAGTCCTCAAATGGTCTTGGAGGAATGCTTAGTGGATCATTTAACAAAGTTACAGATAGAGGTATGCCACAGTCTGCAGGGATTCAGCCACCTCACCAACATGCACAAAGGCCAGAACCAAGGACACATCAGCAACCACCCAGTCAACAGGGAGGCTTTCTCTCTGGACTGTTCTCAGCAGGTTCCAACACTCCAGCTCCTCAGCATCCGAACCAGCAGCAACCCCAACAAGGTAACAGACAACCGCTGCAGAGGCAAAATCAGATACCTCCACAACCTTCGGCCTCTGCAGCAGAACCTCAGATTGGTGGATTATTGTCAGGATTTTTTAACAGGTTAGCATCTAATGACAGTGTACCACAACAGCCCGGTGCACAGACTGGCTCTCAACAAGCCAGTACACCTGCACAACTTTCCAGTCAGCAGGGAGGGCTCTTATCTGGTCTGTTTGGACCTCAACAACAACAAGAACAACCCAGTAAAATGGCAAACCCACAACAAATATCCACTCAACAGGCTAGTCAAACTGGAGGCTTGCTTTCAGGTGTTCATAATCTTAAATCTGGTGGCAATGTACAGCAGGAACAACGACCAAGTCAAATTCCTCAGAATATAGAACCAAATGTAAAATCAGAGCAAAATCAAACTGGGGCGTTATTCTCTTGCCTCTTAAATAAGATTTCAGCTACTGCAGAACAGTCACCTTCATCGGTTAATCAGGTAACCCCTCAGACAGCACAGCAACAACAGCAGCCATGTGCAGGCCAGGGCAGACCACAGATTCAGAGAACTAAACCAGTGGAAGTGCAACCCTTTCAAGAAGCATTCACTGATAGGGAATCAAATGGCCCATCTCAAAGAGGTTTTCTGTCAGGTCTTTTTAGTGTCACCGAAGAGCCATCACCAAAAACACAGCAGCCATCTTCGCCTGCAAAGCAAGAACCAAAAACCAGCATCGAAGGCTCATCTCATGGTTTGTTATCTAGCATTTTCAAAAGAGACCGTAACCTTTTGGCTCATGGCAAAGAAAGTTTGACAGCTGATAGTTTAGTGCCACACAGTGGAGAGCCTTTTCCTTCAAGTGTAGCAACACTTAGAACTGCTTCTAGATCAAGTAATGCAACTGTCGATAGTCATGAAATTATTCTGCATTCACAAGTTAGACAAAATCCTATAACTTCGCCAATGCAGCGTTACCTTGAGGAAATACAGTATCTGTTGTATGGGACAGCGAATGAGTATGGTTACAAGGACCTCTTGTATAACTTTACAGAACACGGGGTTATTCCACCAGAGTTGTATAACCATCAGTGTCTGATAGAAGCTTTGCTGTGGCAACAACTCAATGATTATATCCAAGCTGAAGTTCTTGCCACCCAAGTCCAGTTTGGCAATCAGACTTACCAGGGGTACGTAACACCCACAGTTATAGGTCCTCAATTGGAGAATCACATATCATTAAATCATAAAGACATGGATATCAGTGGCTTCAGTGTACCATCTCATCCTTGGAGGGATGATTCTATGCAGCTTTTTGAAAGCAGAAACCGTTTCTTTGATCCAGGGGAAGATCTTATTTTGTTTGATATGAGTTGCAGAAACAATAAATCTTGGAGCAGCTGTGACCATTTGAATGAACTTAATAGGGATAGAAAACCCTGGATAGCAAGAAGTTGTGCTATAAATCTCTCTATGAAAAAGTCAAAGGCAAAATTAAGTCGATGTCACTCTCTTGCAGAATGCAGTGTACAAGAATTCAGCAAAATGGATGCTAAAGTTGCTAGAAACAGTTACTTACAAATTGAAAACTTTGATTTGAAATCAGCCACTGAGTTTTTGAAAAGACTTGCAACAAAAAAGGGCCCTGTTGACTTAAGTAGTGGTGCTCTAGATTTAAGTAGCTCTGCAGGGGATGCAGATGATGATTTGCTGTTTGTGGATTCTGAGTGGTACCAACAATGGCTTTCCCTATTAGAACAAGGATTATGGTGGCCAGCTGAAGCAGGGGACTGTGGATATTATGTTTACACAGATGAAAACTACATTTATTCTCTTTTAACAGACAAATTAGGAAGGCATCTTTATGCATGTGCCACAGAAGAGAATATGCAAGCTTTAGGAAATATCACAGAAAATGTTGTTGATATTCTGAAACAAAGAAAAGCTGACAAAATGACTCTTTGTGGTTTTAAAATCCCTCTCACTGATGACAGTAAATGCTTCTGGGCCACTGACAATCAGCTGAGCAATTTATTTCAACCTGACACACCTACGAACTTGACATCTGCCCTTAAAAAAGGTGAAAAAATTATGAACATGAATTTGGAAAGCTTCTCTCAAATGTTTCAGGAATCCATATCTTCACAAGCTGAGCAACCCATTGACTTTAGTGTGTGTAAGCTTAAAAAGATAAATGTGGAATCCATACAAAACACACATAGTCCTCAAGAAGAGCCAATGGAAGCAGCAGATTATAGTTTGAGGTCTCTAAAGGGAGGTCATGGAGGGCCATATTGGAAAAATCAAGAGCTAAAAGATGTGTTTACATCTTCTACTTATTGTTCAAGACAAAGCTTTCCATGCAAACAATACCCTATTCCTGAAATCAAGATTGCACATGTTGATGATACACATGCAGACCAATCAAGACAAAAGGCAAGCTCCTTACCTTCAAGAATCATTGGAAAACCGACCGCCACTATTACAAGTAAACCTAAGCCACTCCAATCAACATCTACCACATCACCAACTGTGTCTAGTAAGCTTTCAGATATTTCAAACATAATGACCAAAGAAGCTCCATCAACTTCAAAAATACCAGAAAACATAGAGTCGAGAAGGAAATTGCCAACACTACCAACTGTCAGTTTGACAAGAACTTCTCCAGCTCCCTCAGTGCATACAGCTACAGCTAGTTCAGCCGAGACAACGACTTCAACTCTACCTTCTATGTCTTCACAGAGACCCCATCTTGCAAGGCAGCTTTCTCAAGCAGATAAATCCACAGTATTACCTCATGCCAATAGGAGCATGGTCACAGGGATGTGTGACGAAGATAGCAGGTCTCCAGCCATAACTCAAACTTGCTCTAAGTCTCAAAAACAACCCCAAGATTTATTGAAAGAACTCAAACCACAATTATACGTATTGAATAACACTTCAGTGCAGTATAGTGGACCCTCCCTTTACAACAGAAATCAGATCTTACCTCAGTGTAGCTCTCAAAAATGCCACAAAGTTCTAGATTTTTCTTTCTCAGTGGGCAAAAAAAAAAAAGCCAATCAAATAGAAGAGACTGAAACTAGTGTTGACGATACACAGAGACGTGAGGTTGTTGATTGTACAATGTACAAGTTGAAACGATTCAAAGAAAAAAAGCAGATTGATTCTGAGATCAGTCTGGATTTTGCTGGTGAGGCTATAACTGCAGTAGATCTTACTAAAGAAACGGAGGAAGAGGAAGTTGAATGGCCAAAATCTGATTGTCCCAGTGTGAGTACTGTACAATATATATCTAAGACTAAACAGTGTGTGGTAGTTGACCAACACCATAATCATCACCTTTCATCTTCCAACAGTATATCTAAAGAAGCACAAACAAACCAAACTAATTTCAGCATCTCTTATGAGGATGCAGAAGATGTCTCTGCAAAGCTGACATCTGTATCTGTTGTATTTCCAAAGAGTTGTAACACCAGTACTAAAGCAGAACCATCAAGCTCTAAAGCTGTACATGCTTCCAGTAAAGTCTCCAATCTAAATAAAAATGCCAAGCAAATTACCACAACTGAGTTGATAAAACATAAACACATCTCCCCACAGAGTCATATAACAAGAAAACAAGTAGATATTCAGAGGCAGCAATTGCCCAAACAGCAAAGTTCGCCAAAAATTACAATTGGTCTTGCATGGCAGATTCCCAATGGCTTGGAGACGCCGACATCTACAATTGTTTCCTGCCCGTCAAGTAAAAAAGCTCAACAATATCAGAAGATCTGTGCACCAGCAAACTCAATTAAATCCTTGCTAGATATTTCTGTCAAGAAAACAACACAACAAATGCTGCAACCTAATGTGCCAACAAACTATTCTGTCTGTGAGGCAATGTCGTTGACCAAGAGGAAACCATCGGCTTGTGTTGAGACAGACCAAAGTGTAAGCTGTCAAGAATCTATTGACTTGACATATAAAGCAGTATCACAAGAGAGCAGACAAGATATGGATGAATATATTTATCACCCATCCGTTAAGGAACTAAATAGCCTAGTAAAATCCACAGAAGACATTACTTTTAAATCGTCTACAATCTCAACAGAAATGGACCCAAATGTGAATGACCCTTCTAAGAGTTTGTTCACTAATACACAGAAGATGCTTAATAATCAGCTTAATTGTGAGTCAAATTATTTTATGATTAAAGGGCAATCTTGGCTGAGCAAGCCTAGGCACTTAGTTCAGTTACCTTCACAGTCATCAGTCCCAAAACAAACACATGAGACTTTTACTTATAAAGAGCATGCCTCTACGGAAGTGTTGGATATGTCAGTCAAGTCTGGTGAAGCCAATCTGGAAAAAATAGTGCCCAAAGATGAGTGCACTACAGATCAAGCAGTTCCACTTGTTAATAAACCAAGTGCAAGAGAAGTTGCCAGGAGAGAGTCTGTTGGTGTTGCACTGATAGTTGAGCAAACTCATCCAGAATCAAGAAGCCAAATACAATCTCCAAACATGAACCATGTGCAAAAAGTTCAAAGGGCAGACACTGTCCCTGCTTTACAGTATCCACTTTGCAGTAATATAGCTACGCTATGCTCAGGAGTGTCTCAGTCAATTTTCAAATCAACTTCACCCAGTACAGCTCCAACAAACTCTGGTAAATACACATTAGATATGTCAACAAAGACATCCACATCTGAAGCAGTGGTCCAGAGTTCAGATCCAGTATCACTAGTTCGAAGAAGGCTATCAAGTTTATCATATTCCCATGAAGAGTGTGTTGGTGTCCCATTAATTGTGGATACACAATACCCCCATGAGCATCCTAAAAGACAACAGACAGGAGTGGTCGAATCACAGAAACCAATCCAAAGGTTTGTCCAAAGTCAAGAATCATCAGTACCTGCCAATTCTATCAGAAACTCCCTAGACATGTCTCTAAACTCCAAACAGAAAAGGTCTGAAACAGACCCTATTATGTTCTCCTCTGAAGTTGTACCATTGGTCAGACACAAAGAAGATGTGACCAGAAATTGTTCTGATGCTGTACCACTCATAGTGGATCAATCTGCATGTCAACAAAAAAGACAAATCATGGCTGGAGTCAACACACCTGAGACCCTTCATCAACAGATATCTACTTCTCACTTTAAGAAGGCGTTTTCGTGGTCGAGCACAATGTTCAAGGACACACAGCAACACAATAAGCCCATAGATTTTTCAGCAAAAGACTGTCTAATTACAAGTCGTCTTTCAAAAAATCTAACGGAACTAAAAGCCGGACAGCCTATGAACTTTACTAATGTAAACGTAAGGAAAGAACTGTCTGAAAAAAAGCCAACCATAAAGCAGTTAGAAAATAAAATGTCTGTGGGTATTGTTGACCTAAGTGTAGATCTTCAAAACAGAAAAACAATGGATCATCAAGCTGTGAAGGACCTCACTTTTCATGCTAGTGTCTTATCTCAACACTTTAAGGACCAACAACAACAAGACACACCTGCAAACGTTGACTTGGAGGTCAGAAACGACTCCCCACCTTCTCAAACCCAACAGTCATATAGGAGCTATTCATCTGACAAGCAAGCAACCACCCGACCCAGAAGGCAGTTCGAAACGCAGACAGGACCAGGAATACATTCTGATCGAGCAAATTCTTCACTTTTGCATTTGGTTCCAACAGAAAGAAGAATAGAGTCTCTTCAGCATTTTGACCTAAATACTTTACAGAACATTGGGTCTACTCGATTGTCACTTAGTACTGCATATCAAGTCAGCGGTGCATGTGATGAATTAAATAAACCCGAACAAACCCTTCCAAACAAACATCAACTCCCTATGCAACCTTCAGTTCCACAACAGCATTTCTATCATCCTGATGTGGAAATTGCCACCTCTCAGCCAAACACATTAAAGCTTCATAAACACGATACAACTGGTCAGCATGACATGACCCAAAGACCCAGAGTTCTTATCAAGCTGGCTACTGTAGACAGCAATGGGAGCAATGAGGAATTTGAAGAAGGTGGATTAGTGACAAGAAGCAATGATTCATCTGTTCCTTGCTCTATTCAGCACCTAATTAGTGGAGATCAGACTGTTACCACCACATTGTCTTTGAATGTTAATTTAAATAGTCAGCAAGCAGACGATGAGCAGAATATCAATTCTTCTCTGCCATCTGGAGTAGTTCAGGCTGTGTACAGCCAAAGTCTTGTGGCTGCAGTCCATGATGCTAAAGGGCCTCTTCTGCTCTCAAAACCAGACAAATTAAGTAAACAGAACATCCCTGCTCATCATTATCACCCACCAACCTTACCTTCAAGTTGCATGGATTCAGTTCAGTTCGCTTCACAAGTTCCTGCACCTTTATCACAACCCACCTCAATGCAAAGGAGTAGTCAGGATCAGGGCATCAAACCAGAACCACAGGAGCTATCAACACCAGCAGGGTTCTCTTCTGTCAAAGGTTTGATTTCATTATTTAGTGGTTTGAATGCACAGTCTGTAAGTGCAAATTCATCAACTCCTGTCCCCCATCATGCCAAGATTTTATCTAAACCTGTGAACCATAGCACAGGAGAAATTCCACCAGAAATGCTATCCATTGGGCAATACACAGTGGTCCCTGTTACCCATGTGGTTAAAACAACAGAATCTGTTGCTTTAAATACACAGTGTCCCATTGGGTCAAGTTCTCTATCTTGTATAACAACATTTGAGCAAGACAATGCTGAATCCAAACCAATGACTCCTCAAAGTAAACTAGCTTTATCATCAGAATTATCTAAAGTTCAATGTGCAACCATCGTGACACAGTTGGCTCCAAAACTAGCCCTCATAACTGAACCCAAAGGTTGGATTTTAAATGATGAAATCTGCAAAGAATTACCAGCAGACACTTCTACCCACAATTTGCCACTGCATGCATTTAAGCCTACATCGCTTTCTCAAGAATTTCAAAAACCACAGGCAACAATAAATGTTTGCGCAGGAAAAAAAATAGCAGAGAGAGAATTGATCATTCCTGAAACATCCCTAATTAAACTCCCAGATAGCAAACTACATGAAGGAAGCCAAAGTGTTGATGATGCCACACAAACTTCACAATCACTGCCAGAGGCTACATCCAAATCAACTGTGATAAACAAAACAACTGTGTATAAACCAGACACATCACAACAGCCAGTTTCAAATGAGACTAATATAACTATATCCACACAATCCATCAGTGTCAATACTACATTAGGTGAGGTTCTGTCTGCGTCCAATGAGGCACAGGAAAAAAGCAGGCATCCAAGATCAATCTACATCGGCATTAATTCCCCAGACATGCCTTTTGCTAAAGATGAAACGGATGATCTGAAACCTTTTGTTAGACTGCCTCACATTTTTGTCTCAGCGGCAAGTTTCCCAGAAGAGCCAAATGAAGTTGAAATTTGTCAATATAGCAAACCTGCAGTCGCAGAGGTTGTTGCTTTTGAAGATATGATTCCTCATGCAGAAATGGCACCAGACCAAAGTGATTTTTTACCTGATATGGTTGCCAAGTCAGATAAATCAAAAGGTGATAGTGCTACAGAAATCTATATCATCAAAGAGTCTACTGAAATATCTGTAGATGGGGTGAAGACTTGCTCTCCAGAGACACCACTGACCATGGCGGATCAGACACACACAAATAAGCAAGAATCTCAGCAAATCTTGATTGAGAAAAGCCCAGCTACATGTGCTTCCCTCTCAAATGTTCAAGTAAAGTCAGAGACTTACGTGGCTCAAAAGCCAAATTTTCATCTTACTTCAGCCGACACAAACATATCAGCTTCAGACACAGCACCACTTGAAGTAATCAAACCTCTCAGTGAATTGGCTTGTCAGGATGAAAACCTAACATTTGTTAAAAAAACACCAAAAAGCATTGAATCATTGGAGGAGCCATCAATCAAAGATGAAAACAAACCTTCAGAAACTGCATTACCTCAAACAGTTCTGAGCCTTAATATTTTACATTTGAAAGAATCAGTTGACAACATCCAACAAATTCAAGATGAACATGAAAAGGATGTATCTCTATCTGGACCTGAGTCCACTCCCATCAACCCTCTCACTGAGGAGATTGCTATCCCTAAGGAAGATAGTACAGCTGTCAAAGTTGATCCACCGAAGGTTGAACAGACTGAGCAACCTGGAAATATTATATCTTCACTGTTCAGTGGTTCCACAACAACCCAACAACAAACCTCCTCTCAAACTGGATTATCAATCCTTGGAGGCATTTTTCCTGGCTCATCTACCATAGATACTTCTGGGGCAAGTTTGCCATCAGTGTTTGGTGGGTCAAATGCTCCTCCTTCACCTGAAAACCAAGCCACAGTGCCACAGTCTGCTCCACAAGAGAGACAGGGAAAAGGTCTATTCTCTATGTTTAGTGGTTCTAGTGTTCAGCCACCATCTGGTCTAAGGGGTTTAAATGCTGGACGTGTGAGGCCCAGAAGTCCTCCTTTCAAAGAGCCTGCAGGAAAAGGGCTATTTTCCATGTTTGGTGTGTCTGCCCTTCAACAACCACCCAGTCCCAAGGGTCATCCTGGTGTTGGCCCCACATCATAAGGCCCTTCCACTGGGTCTTCTCTTTTTGGTGGAATCCTACCAGATTCTGAAACACTTAAGGATACACCAGGTTTATTTTCCAAGCTTGGCAGTTTTGGTGCCCAACCCCAAACTGGACCTAGAGTACCTACACCTACACAAACGGTTAAACCTCCAAGACTCAGTGCTCCAGAGATCTCAGAGAAGAAGCTGTTCTCCATGTTCAGTGGACCGGATCAAGGAACATCAGAAACACAAGCTGCTGTTTCTAAACCATCTGACTCCGATGGTGGTTTTAAAGTGTCTTCAGTGTTTTCCCTTGCAGGAAGTTCCGATATTAACAAATCCAAAATTGGTTTTGGACTGTTTGGGGTGTCGTTTTTGGAAGAAACCAAAACAAAGCCAGAAAAAAAGGCTTCTTTCAAAGAAGACATTGCTGCAAAGGAAGTGAAATCCACAGACTCAGAGGTTTTTGTAAAAGAAGTAAAGGATGACTATACTGAACCTGTCACAAATGTACCATCTGAGCCTTCTCCTACAAAATCATTAAAGGAAGAGCTACATGGAGGCCAAGTAGAACAGTCACGTCAAAATATTCACAATTCAGCCAAAGACACCACTTTAAACGCTACAGAAATTTCTGTTCAACAAACCGATCCACAAATAGACACGAATAAAGAAAGCTCAAACCAACTAAACCTTTCTTGTCACCAAAATGCTTCAACATTGGCTGAAACCTCTGTTGCAGATACATCAAACATTGCAAGTAGTTTATCAAAAAAAATGGCACCAGAACAAGCAAATGAGATACAGTTGGACATTGTAAGTGCAAATAAAGACACAAAAGATGTGGTAGAGGTTGAGCAAAACATTACTGAACCTCGAACTGATGTGGAAGAAATTAAGAGCACACCTTATGAAAGTGGCATAGCTGTTGTCAGTACTCCATCAGAAAAGGACTACAATTTCCAAATGCTAGAAAATGTTACAAAATATAAATTATCTACAAACACTAATATTAATGCAGACCAATTAAAGCCTGTTGTTCAGGATGGAGTAATAATTTCAGAGTTGCAGGAACAAACTGAAAATGTTTTGAAAGTTGCTGTTGAAGAATATACAACAGTTATAGATACAGCTACAGCTCTCAAAGAGAAGTTAAAAGTCTCTAGTCAAGAACAAACTTCAGCTACGGTTGATGAAAATTCATCTGAGAAAACTTCAGAGGATGATGACGAAGAACAACCTTCAGTTGCCACTGTTGAAAAATCATCTGAAGATGGTTTACAGGTTTCACGGCAACAAACAGCAGTTGATGATACTGAAAAAATATCCAATGAACGTTTGAAGAGTGCTGATGGAAAACAAGCAGTGGTCACGGAAATGGAAACATTACCTAAAGAGGCTACTTCTGAAGATTCAGAACAAACAACTGCACATTTAACTGAGAGAGACTTGAACCTCTCATCTGATGTAACTGTAAAGGAACCAACTGAGCAAAAACCTGAAGCCACTACAGAACCTGCACATGAACTGAATAAAACTCATGAAAAGAAATATAGTTTAACCGTAGCTTCATCGTCAAATGAAGTTCCTGTAAGCACCTCAATAACACCAGCTGCCCCTCCACCATATCAACAGCCTAGGCAAAGCATGACTAGACCACCTGGCCCTCCAAGACCATCAATGGGAG
>JAVCKU010000003.1:2317534-2328553 GCA_032273985.1 Hypsolebias coamazonicus
CATGGACCGTCTCTCCGAGCCCTCCACGGACCGGCCTGTGCCCGCAGCGGGGCCACGACCCCTCCGGGCGCAGAGCAGCCTGCCAGCCCGCTCCTGGAGCGCTGCGCAGCTAACGGACGAGCTAACGCTAATGACGGACTGCCCCGCACACGTCCAGCCACGCAGCGGCTCCACCCGCAGCTCGGCACGCGGACGTGTTGGTCGATCTGACCCGACTACATGAGCGCAGCGACCGGTCCGCTCCCGCCGCCTGGCGGACCGAACATCCACCTACTGAGCTGTAAAAGATGGCGGGCAAGCTACCGCTAAGCTAGCTGCTAGCTGCCGAGCGGCGCTGCTCACCGGAGCTGCGGGTGATCGCTGGGTGTGATGGTGCTGCTTCTGCGTGTGTGGAAGGGAACATTCGGATACTTTATGAGTTCTGGACCTCTCTGTGAACCGATTTATTCGGTCAGAACTCTGATATTTGGCGGATGTTACTGCTCGTTCTTCGACATGTTAGCCTGTTAGCTGAGCTTTGTCTGAAGGCGCCGAGCGGCCAGCAGCCTCCGACACTCTGAGGAACGAACCGTCGGCCCTTTTACCCCACCAACCCCCGCTCCACTGCCCAGAGAGACGCGTTTACTTTGAGTTTCGCTCCTCCGGTGATCCAGCGGCGGCTCCGACGTCTCTCTGCAGGAATTTTTATTCAACAGCAAAGTAGCAAAATAGATGAGTTATCAGCTGTCCACAGAGTGCGCGTGCGCAATGTCAGGCAGCATCATGCGTGTTGTTATGACTCGATTGGTTTAGCCGGGCGGAGGAGACGCTCTGATTGGCTGTCGGCTGATTTGTAGCGATGAGGTCTGAAGCGCTGTGATTGGTCAGTAAGTTAGTAGAGAGGCTGTGATTGGTCAGTGATTGGTTAAAAGCTTTGATTACTGCAAACATTGCCAGGCTTTAGAATTCAGTTTCTTCACTTCAGTTTATTTATATAGTGCCAAAATATAAAATACAAAAAAATTTAATCAATATTTATCTGTCATATAAAATAAAGTTATCACGGTGCACTAAGATTCATAAATGGCTGTGATTATCGCACCCACCACTGCACCCAGTATTCAATGGTTAAGTGGTCACCATTAACTTCACGCAGACTCTTCCACTGGTACATTTTCATCTTTAAATCACTTCTTGGTCTGCTGCCTTCACACATATCCTCCTACATGTCTCTGCGTGAGTGCAGCTACAGCATGCGCTCTCAGGACATGGCTACCTGCAGTGTTCCCTCAGTACAAACTGAACTTGGCAAAAGGGCCTTCTCCTACTCGGCTCCTGTTTCCCGGAATATCTTGCAAAAAGGTCCAAAGCTCTCGACCTTGACCTCTCTAAGTGCCTTCAAACATCTTTTAAGTTCATGAGAAAAAATAAATAAAATGCAGATTATTGGTTTTGGTTTTCAACAACGCCTTACAACCTAGCTGTTTCTTTGTTTCTTTTTTTATACCATTTTATTTTCACTAGTTAATCTCAATGTGTCCACATCCTTTATGACTGTCTATTGTTGACTTTGTTGTCTACTGTTGTGATCAGTCTTTGTTAAAGTCAGATCTCTCTTGTCAATGAGTCCCCGAGGCTCGGTGGGATTATTCTGTCTAAATAAAGGTTGAATGAGTGAATCAGGTTTGTTAGAGCAGAAAAAACAGAAACAAATAAAACATGCGGAATTTTTTCTCTGAGGAGCTGGACTGGACACCCCCTGGTCTAGTTCTCGCAAGATCAAGACTAAAGCAGATTGCAGTTGGTAAACATCTCCAATTTATGTGTTGCTACACGTATTTGGGCATTTTAAGAAGGAAAATGATAACAAATTTAAGAAATTTAAGTGTTGCATGAACCTCTGTGACTTTTTTTTATAGTTTGTTGTTATTTTAAGATGACTGCAATTCACTTTTATGTTAACCCACTTGTTATCTCGTCAGTCCAGTTGGACTTGAGCTCTGTGTTTCCAAAGAACATGTAAAACATACCGTACATACAGTTTATCAGCAGATTATTGCATAGTTTACCTTCTTTCATACTCCAAGTCTTTGAATGTGTGCTCAACAAGTCTTTGAATGTGTGCTCAACAATCAGTTTTACCTGTGAGAAGCATAAGGGCTTCATCTTTGGTCAATAACTTAGAAAATGAATAAAGAAAATGCTATTCTTTTGTTCTTTTTGGAGTCACTGGGGCTGGTCAGGTTCAGAAGAGTATTGCTCAAGATATTTGAAATACTGTATTAGACAACGCAACCAACAAAGTTTTAACTACAGGTCTCTTCGTTGTGCTGCACAGAACAGGTCCTTCTTGAAATCTTGACTTTCTCCTGCCTGCATGTAGGCTGAGATCAGCCATCTTTGTACTTTGTATCACGTGCGGCTTGTAAAGAAAAATGCTTTGGTTTGATTTTTAACAAGAACCAGAAAATCTGATCTTATAGCGCCAGAGTTGTTATCACTGCCTTCTTCTCTTACACAGAACTTTTGAGATTTTGCAGTTTGTGTTTGGGACTTGAAGAGGTCTGGCTCCATCATATCTAAAACATCTTTTGCATCACTGGACTTTATCGAGAACACTGAGGCTGAACAACCAGTCTGATTCTAGATCTTAACAGAAAAGTAGAGGTGACTGTGCCTTTGTAGTTGCCATGTCTAAACTATGCAAGAAAAAAAAAGCCTCTCCATGTAAGAACCGCTCAGAACTTGTCTATGAAAAAGGTCTGATTTGGGGGATTTCAGCTCTTTTTTTAAGTGACAAAAGTTGTTTTGGGGCAAAATGTAACATTGAGCCTAATTGATCAACTGCCACTCATCCATTCAAAGAAGGTGTTTTCCAAGACAAGGACAGTAAGAGGACAGCAATTTCTGTAACTCATCAGAATTACAGATTTATCAAGTCGATCTGAAAGAGGATGCTGAGTTTTACTGACTTGAAACTAAAAGTATTTTTAAAATTTTCACCTGGTGACTGACTGCATTTTTCTACACCATTTCTAAGAGCAGGAGTTCAACCTAATCCATCTGTGACATTATTCAAACAAAATCTTTGCCCGTCGTGTGACATAAGTGATTTATTGAAGAACCGGTAATTCAGGTAGCACAGATATATGGATACATTTCCTATGTGAAGCATGCTAGTCATTCTTTGAGGCGAATTTGTCTATACAAGCAAACCTAGTGACCTCTGAGGAGACTCTTTCACCTATTTCTTGTGTTGCATTCTTTTGTGGACTGGGACAGATGGCGCAATAAAGCTTCAGGTTTTTTTTTTTTTTTTTTGGTCTTAAAGAATTATGGTGGAGAGTTTCAATTTTTCTCATTGTTAAACAAACCGTATAAAAAAAAACAGCAACGAATGAGACAATTTGCAGCTTCAGATATCCACAACTTCTCCTATTCTGAACTCATTCATTGCTACTGAACACATAAATGTTTAAAAACAATCAGGTCATCCGGACAGTTTCTTTTTCTTTGCTGAGAGACATTTCACCCTCCATCCGAATGGCTTCATCAGTCTGAGGAGTCCCAAACAAACTGTTTTCCCCACTAAGCAGTACACTACAGTGGACCAACCAGTTTGTTGGTGATAAGATGGTTACTGGGGGGCTGTCCTCTCCCCCGTCAACGCCTCCCAAGCTGATATCCAAAGTGGTTCGCAAACCTTGACGTCTTGTCAAGCACCTTGATATCTTGAACCACTTTGGGTATGGCAGCTTGGGAGGGGTCGACGGGGGAGAGGACAGCCCCCAGAAACCATCTTATCACCAGCAAACTGGTTGGTCCACTGTAGGAGTGTACTGTTTAGTGGGGTAAACAGTTTGTTTGGGACTCCTCAGACTGATGAAGCCCTTCGGATGGAGGGAGAAATGTCTCTCAACAAAGAAAAAGAAACTGTCCAGATGACCTGATTGAGTATTGTTAAAATAGTTTTTGTTTCTGTGGTTCCTGGAAGCAGGGTGGCCTGTGCATGAGAACTGTAAGTCATCTTGGATGATAAAAGTCTCTGGCGTGGGGATCTGACATATCTGGCTACAACAACAGCAGCTGTTGGATGAAGTAAGACAGTGTCAGACGAGGTTTTGGTTTTCATTTGATTCATCAGCTGCACCATCGCTTTCTTCCCTTTTTCGCATGGTTTGTTGCAAGTGTTCAATTCGTTCATTTTTGAGTGATGTTAGAATAAGCCAGAGCCACAGCTGACGTATCACCAGCTCTTTCTGTTTTCACCACTATAGGAAATGGATCTAGCAGCAAAATATGACGCTAAGGCCCTGCACGACAACGATCCAATGAATGTGAATTTTTCCCCCCATTTCTATTAACACATTTACATGAAAACAGTCTAATTACAGTCTCTGTTTACACAGCAATGGTAAACATGGAGAAGGTGTACTTCCCTTGCCACGCCACTAGTTGGTGCTGTGTTCTTTGAAACTCTAGTGCACATGCGTTTAAAAAAAAAAAAAGTTATAAACATTCTAACATATCTCTTACAAGAAAACCACCATAACAGAAGCCCAAGTGATGTCCATACTGAAAGCAGTGCAGGGAAATTAGATTTATAGATGTGCAAGAGTCAGAAGTACAAACAATACTCTGGCATCCAACATTGTCAATAGTTTCTGCTTCTGTGGATTGTAGGAATCTGTTATGTTTTGCATCATACTGCGCATGAGCCAGGGATTCCTTAACAGAAAATATCTATTTTTTTCTGTTTACAAGACATCGGACACTGGGACGTTTTAGAACCATTGCACTCTGGAACCCGTTCTCAAATTGTGTTGTTGTCAGAGAAAACATTTGCTATTCTTTGTGTAAATGAACATTACAAACGCAACGAACCTCTTCCATTTTCACCAGAAATCGTTTTCGTGTAAACAGGGCCTAACTCTGCAACAGATTTTTGCTGGGCCAGAGCTCCGCCCACATCTGAACCAAGCGTGCACAATCACCGAATGTTGTCCAAAGTTTTTATTTTTTTTTAAGATACAGGTGATTTTATGGCTGTCTGTTTGCAGGATTAACTTGTTTGACCTTGTGATCTATGAAGATAGAGTGTCTTTCAAAACGTGACAGAGGCAGAATCAAACATTTACTGGAAGAGAGACGTAACGACGTGGCTTCGAGTTGGCTTTCTGGGGATGGAAACCAAACAGGCTCTAAGTTTTTAAATGACCAGCTCCAGCACAATGCTGGTCTAGCTCTAGAAGCTCTCTCATGGAGAAAAAAAACAAAAAAACAAAAAAAAAACCTCTCTGTGCTTGTTTTCAAACTCACGGGAGCAGCCTGGCATTGGCAAGGTCAAACCTGTTCATATAGTCAGCACACAGCTTCTTCGGCTTCATTATGTGCAATCCCACCTCTCTAAAAACTTTAATATCTTAATAACATATCTCAGCAAGATTTTTTGTTTATTTTTAAATACCCACAATCTCCTTGTAGTCTTGTCTGAGCTGGCAGAAACCCCCTTAATCTGATAGTTTGATATTTATGAGGTT
The DNA here is from genome assembly GCA_032273985.1 of Hypsolebias coamazonicus. Lineage (NCBI taxonomy): Eukaryota > Metazoa > Chordata > Actinopteri > Cyprinodontiformes > Rivulidae > Hypsolebias > Hypsolebias coamazonicus. The sequence continues at coordinate 2,323,054 of JAVCKU010000003.1, forward strand.
TTAATGCCGTATTTTCAAGGGGGAAAGTCCCAAATTGGCAAGTCATTCTTAGCCTTAAACAAGACCTTGTCACGTAAAAGTACCGTTGTTGAGAAGTAGATTTACAATGTAAAAGAAGAGACAAACACCACAATGCTAGTATAGCAACATGCATACAAACATATATCGAGATTTAGTTTAAAATATTGGTCAGTTATCCTGCCCTGCAGTGGTAAAACATGACCGGCAGTGTGTTTGCCACACGTTAGAATTAGAACAGAAGGCAAACAGAAGAGGTGCAAACACTAATATTATGTGAATATGCGTTTGAAACCATTTTGCTGCATATTTAATGAGTGACAAATGCTAAGTGTAAAAAGTGTTGTGAAGATGGGACTAACTCTGATCTCAGGGTTAGCTGTACTGTGGTTAGCGTCTAAATTGAACCCCACAAATCTCTGAATGTGGACGAGTCTGGCTGTAAAATGTGATAAACATAATTTTATGTACATGTAATCTCTCAAGACAGCATGTTGATGTTTTTTATTTGCAATCACAAAAGAAATGTGTCCCAGGCTACGTGCCAACACAGCTAAATTTAAGAGTTTTACAAATCTGCTGAAACTGAACTTTTAGAAAATGACGTCACATACCAGGTTTATCTACAACTATTTCCTGTTTAAAGCCACTTTTTAAATGAACTGTTGGTGAACAGCATTTGAAAGGAAATGTTTTCAGATATTTCTAGAGGTCACAGAGGATTGTAGTATTTTCATTTGATTTTTGAACATGTTTAAATGTGGGCAACAAACTAATATGCACAGTCTCGAACACAGTTTTGCAAGCCATGCGTGCAAAAGGAGGCCGTGGTTTTCGGAAAATTGGCTGTGAAAAATATTTAGATGCAAAACTGTCTGTTTGTGAATCCTAAAAATAAGTGAAACTGCTTCTAAAATGTTCCTTTTTTCTCATGATTTTGTGTCACCAACTTGTCTCCAAGCCCAGTGAAATATTCCTCTCACTAAACCTGTGCACAATCCAAAATAACTTTCTCGGATGTCATGAAGCTGCACAGTGTCACATTAGGTTGGCAATGTAGCCTTACAGAAAACATTGATTTACTAACACAGGAATGTTTTCTTCTTCTGAAAACATTCGTATTAGGTTAATTAAAAATCCATGCGTTTATTTTTGTGTCTCTTTGTGGACCTGTGATGGACAGGCAGGATGTACCCAGCCTATTCATTGTTCAAGGTTCAAGGTGACATTGTCAATCGCATCACATGTGGTACATGATGTGGAACAAAATGTTGTACTCCAGGTCCTAGTTACACCCAAAAATAGCAAAAGTATAAATAAATAAAAAAAGAGTATACAAGGATCTAAGATATATGCTAAACACTAATAATGTAATATACTACAGTGTATTAATGAGCAGCCTGAACATGAGTCTGTTGTGAGCATGATGTGAAAAGAGCAGCTTAAGGTAAGAAATCAGCAGCACAGATAAAGAGACAAATATCTAATTAAAGTGACATTACAGTGATTTGTGGGAGATGTGGGAGAGATGTCAACGCAACATGATCCTCCATCTGCCTGTATGCAGTACAGACCCGTTGGGTTCCATGGGAAAAACTGGGATGTTCTCTGTCTGCTGGACCCGGTTCAGGTCTGTGGTCTGTGAGGGCAGCTGCTGCGGTCCTCATTACCATCAAGCTGCTAACAAGACCTGCTAACAAGATCTGCTAATAAGAACTGCTAACAAGACATGCTAAGCTGCTAAAAAGACCACGTTAACAGAACAGAACCCTGATGTTTAAAGAACCTCACTGCTAACCGAATCACACTGTAGATGTGTTTCTTTTTCAACTTTGTCACCTTGTTTTTAGTTTTTTTAGTAATATATTTAGTATGTTTTTAGTATTTTTGTAATATTTTTAGTATGTTTTTGTATTTTAGTCATATTTTAGTATTTTAGCAGTGTTTTTTAGAATTATAAAGCATTTTAGTAGTATTTTTAGAATGGTTTTAGTATTTTAGTAGTATTTTGTATGTTTTTTAGTATTTTAGTAGTATTTTTAGTCTGTTTTAGTATTTTAGTAGTACTTTTAGAATGTTTTAGTATTTTAGTAGCATTTTTAGTATGTTTTTATTATTTTGGTAGTTAGACGGTTCTTCTCATCCTAAGCATTTCATTGCATCCTTGACCTTGTGTTGATTTTGCATATGACAAATAAACCTAACCTGAGCCCGATGTGTGTGGGAGATGAATAAACGTTCCACAACCCTGCAAAAACAAAGCAGGTACAGTAAATTTAAATACTTTGTAGATGCCACTTCATTTAGACTCTGTTGCTCCAAAAGTCACTGTGAAAAAGTCCTGCTTTTGAAAAGCAGCAAGGCTTATTTCCTTATTTTAATTTTTAAGCAACATAAGTACAGGTAGTCCTCGAGTTACGACGCCCCCGACTTAAGGCATTTCAGACTTATGAACGGCACAGGGTGACGTCATCACACCTCCATTGAGCAGTATTTTTCAGCATTTTCTGTGTTTTTTTGAGGGTACTGTGTTAGCTAACTGCTTGAAAATACATTTTTAAGGTACCGAATGTACGCTGGTGTTGTGTTACGTTGAAAAAAATGTGTTTAAAACGCGTTTACGTTTGTGGTCCGACTTACGGCAAAACATCCGGACTTACGACGCCACGTGCTACGGGTCCCGACTTACATCAAAATCGGGTTACGAACGGTCCTTAGGAACGGAACCCGTTCATAAGTCGAGGACTGCCTGTATCTTGTTATTTTACAAACCATTTTCATTTCTGTACAACATTCTTTACAGACTTAATCTGTAAATTTAGAAACATTTCCTCCTAATAAAGGCAATCTATCCAACTTAACTTTAATTTTGAGTTTGAGAATCATCTAGGACAACTCATAAAGAAATTAGAAGTCTGTCTATAAACCAAACTTCTTGTTGCTTCACTGCTGTAAGGTCATGCAACCTTTTAAGTGCAAAGGTTCCTTGTTGCTAATTGACAGATGAAGGTCTTCACATGATCCATTACAGCCACTGCCTGACAGATAACACATTTAGGTACTGGTCAGGTCCATGCATGAGCAAATATTTGTGTAGGTATTTGGAAAAAAGGAGTCAAGATTGTGTTAGAAAAAAAAATCAGTGACTAAACAATGTCAAAACATGTTTTGTTCCATTTGAGATGAATTAAAGGAAACACAAGTTTAGTCATACTGTACTACATCAGCATGTGGGGAACAGGATGACCACTTTTACATGGGGGCGGTGGGTGTGTGTGTGTAGAGAAATTAAGCACAAATGCTCTTTACAATTAACACTTTTATGCAGCGTTATTCGTCTTAGGATTTCTGTGACTTTCCTGTTGTACAACTACTACAGGGATACTGCTCGTTGTTGGGGGAAACTTCATTAACGTTTACATTACTAGAACTGCTTTCCTCCACCTGCGTAATATCATTAAAATGAGAAACATCTTATCTTAAAACGATGTAGAAAATCTGGTTCATCCATTTGTCATCTTGACTGGACTATTGCAAGGTTTATAATCTGGTGTCTAATTTTTTTTTTTTTTTTTTTTTTTTTTTTACGTCTTCAGTTAATCCAAAATGCTGCTGCCAGAGTCTTAACTGGAGTTAGTAGAAGAGATCAAATCTCCAGTTTTATCTTCTTTCTATTGGCTCCCTGTCCAGATTTCAAAATCTTCCTTCAAACCTACAAAGCGCTCAACAGCCTAGCTCCATCTTATATTACAGATCTTAGTGTTCCATATTTTCGCAACAGAGCACTTCACTCTCACACTGCAGGCTTACTTACGGTTCCTAGAGTTTCCAAAAGCAGAATGGGAGGAAGATCTTTCAGTTATCAGGCTCCTCTCTTATGGAACCAACTTCCAGTTTCTGTCCATAAGGCTGACACATTGTCCAGTTTTAAGACTGGACTTAAGACGTTCCTTTTTGATAAGTCCTATAGTTAGGGTTGATTTGTTATACTGTCTTAAGCTTATAGGACAAATTGACCTCATTTCCTTAAATGAATTGTTAAAATTGAATAGTTTTCATTTGATACTATTTCTAGCTTAGCATGTGATAACATGTGATTCTTGACCTGCCATTGTGTATCTGTTCCTTTCAAACCCAGCCGGTCAAAGCAGTTGGCTGCTTGTCCTGAGCCTGGTTCTGCTGAAGGTTTCTTCCTCATGAGGGAGTTTTTCCTTTCCACTGTCACCTTCTTGCTCAAGATGAGAGTTCTGTGATAGAATTAAATTCAAAGAAGTTTGTTCTTCAGAGAAATAGTGTTAACTTGTTATTTTTATATATGAATGTTTCTGTTCAGTGCCCTGAGATGACTTCTATTGTGACTTGGAGCTGTATAAATAAACTGAATTGAAATTGAATTAAGAACCTTGTAAGTGTGTTGTATCAATCTCTTCATAATGCAGCCCAGTCCCTGTAGGTACTGTATTGTGATGTGTTTAGACAAGAGACTCATCCAGGAGGTGAAGAGAACTATAGGCAGGTGTCCGTAATCACTTATACAACTAGTAGAGGAGCAGCACACTGAATAAAGGTCTCAGAAACAAACAGAGATGGAGAGAGCTTTCAATTGTTGTGGCATCACCCTTTTGAAGGGAGGGTGTTCTTTACAGATGTTTAGGTCTGCCGGCAACAAAAACAGTTGGTAGGTGTTCCCGTGAATCCTGAATTCCTGTGAGGGGAGGTTGGGTGCCTTCTTTAGAGGATTAGGACTTGTCTTTAGCTGGGCACAGTCTCCAACTTGCTCTCCTGTTTCTGTTCCTGTTGGCTGCTCTGACCTGGTATGATGCCAAACCAGGAGGTCTGGTTGTCATCCAGCCAAATCAATACACGGAGTGTTGGATGGCGTCACAAGCTCAGACCCTAGAGAGGGGTCTCTCCAGCTGGACAAGCTAAGTCTTTATTGTAGGTCTCTATTTTTTTAGCTTGTGTTGAGTGGAAGGGTGGTTTTATAGGAGTGGGCAGTTTTATGATTCCCTTAACCTGCACGTTGGTTGTTGTGGTTGCAGTGCCTCTAGAAAAGGGTGTTTGCAATGACTTGCTGTGGATAATTTGTAAAAGTGTTGCCAACAGTTCTCTCCATCTCCTGTCTCTTCAGTTACCTTCTACAGTAGCATCAACATAAATGGCTAACAAGCAAATTACAAATGGCTATCAAGCACATTAATGAAATACTGTATAACAGTTTGCATATTTCCCTTTTCACAAGAGATGTGACAGTCTTCTGTTTGTCTGTACAAACACTGCAGCTTATCTTTTCAGTTTTAGAGTCAGATTTATAGAGTCAACAGCATGTCATGAAAGACAGGTGGTAATGCATTTTAATACTGCATGTTAGGGAGGAATATGTGTCACCAATCCAAACAAGGCTATAATTGGGTATCTTCTTTTTACCCTGATGCATGCTCAATAATCCAGGTAGAAAAATCTAAAAAAGCTAAGTCTGGTC
>JAVCKU010000003.1:2533053-2546382 GCA_032273985.1 Hypsolebias coamazonicus
CATGTCATCCAGGTGTGTTTACATGTCCTCTGGGTGTGTTTACATGTCCTACAGGTGTGTTTACATGTCCTCTGGGTTTGTTTACATGTCATCCAGGTGTGTTTACATGTCCTCTGGGTGTGTTTACATGTCCTACAGGTGGTGTGTTTACATGTCCTCTGGGTGTGTTTACATGTCATCCAGGTGTGTTTACATGTCCTCTGGGTGTGTTTACATGTCCTACAGGTGTGTTTACATGTCCTCTGGGTGTGTTTACATGTTCTCTGGGTGTGTTTACATGTTCTCTGGGTGTGTTTATATGTCATACCGGTGTGTTTACATGTCATCCAGGTGGTGTGTTTACATGTCCTCTGGGTGTGTTTACATGTCATCCAGGTGTGTTTACATGTCCTCTGGATGTGTTTACATGTCTCTCGGTGTGTTTACACATCCTCCAGGTGTGTTTACATGTCCTCCGGGTGTGTTTACATGTCCTCTGGTTGTTTTTACATGACCTCTGGGTGTGTTTACATGTCCTACAGGTGGTGTGTTCACATGTCCTCTGGGTGTGTTTACATGTCATCCAGGTGTGTTTAAATGTCCTCCAGGTGTGCTTACATGTCCTCTGGATGTTTTTACATGTCTCTTGGTGTGTTTACACGTCCTCCAGGTGTGTTTACATGTCCTCCAGGTGTGTTTACATGTCCTCTGGGTGTATTTACATGTCCTCTGGTTGTGTTTTCATGTCCTCTGGGAGTGTTTACATGTCCTACAGGTGTGTTTACATGTCCTCTGGGAGTGTTTACATGTCCTACAGGTGTGTTTACATGTCCTCTGGGTGTGTTTACATGTCATCCAGGTGGTGTGTTTACATGTCCTCTGGGTGTGTTTACATGTCATCCAGCCAGGTGTGTTTAAATGTCCTCCAGGTGTGCTTACATGTCCTCTGGATGTGTTTACATGTCTCTGGTTTTTTTTTTACACGTTCTCCAGGTGTGTTTACATGTCCTCCGGGTGTGTTTAAATGTCCTCTGGGTGTATTTACATGTCCTTTGGTTGTGTTTACATGACCTCTGGGTGTGTTTACATGTCCTGTGGGTGTGTTCACATGTCCTACAGGTGTGTTTACATGTCGTCTGGGTGTGTTTACATGTCCTCCGCGTGTGTTTGCAAGTCCACCTGGTGTGTTCACATGTCCTCCGGGTGTTTTTACCTGTACTCCGGGTATGTTTACATGTCCTCCAGTTGTGTTTACATGTATGCTGGGTGTGTGAACAAGTCCTCCATGTTGTGCACAAGTCCTCCGTTTTTTTGTTCACATGTCCTTTGATTGTGTTTACATGTCCTCCAGGTGTGTTTACATGTCCTCCAGGTGTGTTTTCATGTCTTCCCGGTGTGTTTACATGTCCTCCAGGTGTGCTTACGTGTCCTCAGGATGTGTTTACGTTACCTCCGGGTGTGTTTACTAGTCCTCAGGGTGTGTTTACATGTACTCCGGGTGTGTTTTTATGTCCTCCAGGTGTGTTTATGTGTCCTCAGGATGTGTTTACATGTCCTCCGGGTGTGTTTACATGTCCTCCAGGTGTGTTCACATGTCCTCCGGGTGTGTTTTCAAGTCCTCCAGGTGTGTTTACATGTTCTCTGGGTGTGTTTACGTGTCCTTTGGGTGTGTTTTTTAGTCCTCTGGATGTGTTCACATGTCCTCCGGGTGTGTTCACATGTCCTCCAGGTGTGTTTACGTGTCCTCCAGGTGTGTTCACATGTCCTCCGGGTGTGTTTACATGTCCACCAGTTGTGTTTACGTGTCCTCCAGGTGTGTTTACATGTTCTCCGGGTGTGTTTACATGTCCTCCAGGTGTGTTTACATGTCCTCCAGTTGTGTTTACATTTTCTCTGGGTGTGTTTACATGTCCTCCAGGTGTGTTTACGTGTCCTCCAGGTGTGTTTATATGTCCTCAGGATGTGTTTACATGTCCTCAGGATGTTTACGTGTCCTCCGGGTGTGTTTTTAAGTCCTCCGAGTGTGTTCACATGTCCTCCGGGTGTGTTTACATTTTCTCTGGGTGTGTTTACATGTCCTCCAGGTGTTTACGTGTCCTCCAGGGGTGTTTACATGTCCTCTGGTTGTTTTATGGTTTTGTTTTCAAAGATTCGACATTCTTTGTCATTCACACCACATGTACATATACTACATGTGATGGAACAAAGTTGTGAACACACTGTCCCAGTTGGACCACAGTGTTGGAACCGACCTCTTTTAGGACACGTCTTCATGTGTAAAGTGGCTAGAAGTCATTTCCATGATGAGATTCTCCGATGAATGTCCTGAATGCTGAAGGAGTGAGGATGATGAGGCTGAAAATCAGAGAGGAGATGAAGGGGGAGGTGATGGGGGTGGGGTGGAGGGTGGAGGGGGTGCTGAATACAAACAGCCTGATTTCAGCCTCCTGTGTGTCTAACGATAAAGAGCCGTAAAGACTTCTCACCTCCTGCTGGGAAAAAAGCAAACACAAAATGTTGGCTCCAAACACAAAATATCATCTGAGATCCAATCTGCTCCAGTTTCCTGCCACTGAGAGATGACAACAATCACAACAACAACAACAACAAGAATAAGCCTATGCTTTTATTTGTATTTATTTGTTTTTTTGAGCTTCACCCACAGACAGAAAACAGAGACAAACTTGTTTCGGCTAAAGGAAACTTTTTGGTGAAAGTCGTGGCGACCTGCAGTCGTGGCAGGTGGGCGATCACGTGTTTGTCGTCACGCTCAGAGTTTGTGTGGCGGATCACACTCAGCTACTACCACACCAAATTTAATCTGCATTGAACAATAAAAATAGACACAATAAGTGAAAATACATCAAATGATGAAGAAAACATACAAATTTTAAATAGACATTTTTTGTAGAATCTGATTCATCAGAGATTTAATTGTGTGTATGTATATATACACACACACACACACACACACACACACACACACACACACACACACACACACACACACACCAGCTGGTGAGACGCGTGACGTCAATTGGAACCCCGCCCACTGGAACTGGTACTGAAAGCACAATGGAAACACGACGTGTATCGAGCCGAGCCGAGCCTGTACTGGTACTAAAGGTACTAATGGAAAAGGGGCACGAGAGACTCAGAGTAGAACCGCAGCTCCTCCTCATCCAGAGGAGCCAGCTGAGGAGGTTCAGACATCTGGTCAGGATGGACCCTGGGTGCTCCCTTAGGGAGGTGTCAAACTGGGAGGAGATCTGAAGGTAAGACATAAGTGAGGTGAGTTCATGTTGTCTCATCTTCTTGTCTCTTTGTCCTTTGGTCCTCCTGTCTCTCCGGTCCTTTCATGTTTGGTTTTGGTCATGTCTCTGTTTGTTGTTGTTGTTCAGTGTTTGTTTGTGACTTTATTTTTTTAATATTCTGTTGCCCTTCAAAACTGTGCAACGCTCTCTCTTCCATCAGACGAGTTCCTTCACGGTCCATTTAAAAACTTTTAAAAACACATTCTTACTCCCTGGCTTTTAGCACAGACTGAATTTGTTCTGCACTGTTTTTATTGTGCGGCTGTGGCTGAGCGGTTAGAGCAGTCATCCTCCAATGCAAGAGTCAGGGGTTCAAATCCACCAGAAGTCACATGCCCAAGTGTCCCTGAGCAAGACACTGAACCCCTCGTTGCCTCCGATGTGTGTTCCATCCGTGTATGAATGTGATAAAGCTCTGATTATTCTGTTCAGAATGATTTGTTCAATCAGCTTCGTAGAGATCTAGTTAAGTGATGTATGTCTTTGATCAAATAGAAAGGAGCTGTATAGGTACAGTCCACTTACCATTGTTTTTATTGATCTTAATGTTTTAACAACTGTTTTATTTGTATGTGTTTAAACGTTCTTGATTTTATGTGTACAGCACTTTGTTGCAGCTATGGTTGTTTTAAAGGGCTTTATAAATAAAGTAATATTATAATTATTAATATTATTTATTTATGGTTTTCAGGTCATTTTCTGGTTCCATGAAAACGTTTTGCAGATGGATGCGTGTTTTCGCTGCCGGTGTGGATCCGTCAGCGTGAAGCTGCAGCGTGTTCTGTAACGAGTGATGGATTGGGTCCACAGGAGGTCTCCGTGACGAGTCCTCTAAAAGCAGCAGGCTGCAGTCATACGGACCCGACACAAACCGGGCCTCCACAGTCAGAACTGCCCCGGCAGTCTGAACCCAACAGTCCAAAAGAGACAGTTTGTCAGTTTAACGTGCAGGAGGTTCTGTCCAGCACCTCAGCAAGAGACGCAGGTTCTGGTTCCCTCAGAGTCCAGTTCCATACCTGAACTCTCCTGATGTAATCTGGTTCTATGAGATTTGTTTTCCTCACATAAATCTTGTATGTAAATAAAAACAGACGGTCAAACCACAGAAAACAAAAACAATAAACAAACAAACATAAAACAAACATACAAAATAAACATAATGAACAAACTTACATGATAAACATCATGTGTTTATGTCACTAGCGTGTTGCTTTTTCTTGAGCTGAGGTTTCTTGCAGCCTCACGCTGCGTCCGGTCAGAGACACAATGCGCAAAGATTTTATTTACCTCCATTTCCTCTTGTAAACAAAAAGGGCAGCGCTTCACATGAGGCCGCAGGTGCTTCTGTCCAATGACAATAAATATTGATTCTGATCCTGAAACAAACAAAATAAACATAACAAACATAATGAAAATCAAAATATTCATAATAAACAAACACACATATTGAACATAACAAACAAACATAATTAAAAACAAAACAATCATAACAAACAAACAAACATAATAAATAAACAAACATAATAAACAAACAAATATAATAAACACATCGTATTTAAACTAATTTAAACTTTTAGAAAAACAAACCAGAAGTTTAAATCTGATGTTCAGCAACACGACATGAACCAGGAGGTTCAGAACCAGGAGGATCAGAACCAGGAGGTTCAGAACCAGGAGGTTCAGAACAGGAGGATCAGAACCAGGAGGTTCAGAACAAGGAGGATCAGAACCAGGAGGATCAGAACCAGGAGGTTCAGAACCAGGAGGATCAGAACCAGGAGGATCAGAACCAGGGGGATCAGAACCAGGAGGTTCAGAACCAGGAGGATCAGAACAGGAGGATCAGAACAGGAGGATCAGAACCAGGAGGTTCAGAACCAGGAGGTTCAGAACAGGAGGATCAGAACAGGAGGATCAGAACCAGGAGGATCAGAACCAGGAGGATCAGAACCAGGAGGTTCAGAACCAGGAGGTTCAGAACCAGGAGGATCAGAACAGGAGGATCAGAACAGGAGGATCAGAACCAGGAGGATCAGAACAAGGAGGATCAGAACCAGGAGGATCAGAACAAGGAGGATCAGAACAGGAGGATCAGAACCAGGAGGTTCAGAACCAGGAGGATCAGAACCAGAAGGATCAGAACCAGGAGGATCAGAACCAGGAGGAACGTTTGGTCACTGATGAGGTTAATGATCTGCAGGTCCACCAGAGACTTTATAAGTAAAGATGGGCTCAGGTTCAGCAGTTTCTCTAAAACTAGAGGAACTCTTTCAGAATAAAGTTCCTGAATAAGGACCTTAATCTCAATCATCTCCAGTTCATAATCTGATCCACAGATTAGAAGAATCTGAAGAGACCTGAGCTCAAAGGACGAGGCCCTCAGGGGCCACTGCATTAAAACCAGGTCCGGTTCTGGTTCTGTTCACACACAGTTCATCCACAGATGCTGCTTCAAGCTCTATCAGACAAAGAAGAAGCCATTTGTGAATGCCATCCAGAACCACTGCCATCTCCTCTGGACCAGAGCTTGGTTCAGATGGACTGAGGTGAAGTCCAGAACGGTTCTGTGGTCAGTGAGACCCATTCCAGTCTGAGGACTTGGGGGAAAATGATTCCATGACCATAGCAGAGGTCACTGAGAGGCAGGGCGCCAGGGGTGGATGTGGTGGGGCTGTCCTGGTGGACATGTCTCTTCAGTGTCTCATGGAGGACTGGGACAACGCCTGTGGAGTGGCAGACTGCGGTGGTCATTCCTATTTTTATGAAGAGGTGCAGAGTTGCTAAGGGGTCATGGGAGTTTGCCTCTGCAGTCTATGTGTTTTGTGGATCTGCAGAGGCCGATGACCATGTTCCTCAAAACATTCTGGGTTGGGGGCGGGGCTGCAGGAGTATGGGGCACCTGGGTTGCTTTAAGAGCTATCTGGTCCCTGTAGAACCAAAGCAGGAGCTGTGTCCGTGTTCACAGGTCGTGCTTGTCCTCAGTGCAGGATGGACTCTGCCAGGGCTGTCCCCGGTCTCAGATCCTCTTTGTGGTTTCCGTGGACAGGATGTTGAGGTGCAGCCGTGGATAGGAGGGGGTCTGGTTTGGGAACCTCAGGGTCTCGTCTGCTTTATGCAGATGATGTGGTTCAGTTGGCGTCTTCAGGCCAGGACCTCCAGCGTGCACTGAGGCGGTTCACAGCCGAGTGTGAAGCAGGAGTTAGTTCTGGGTCGGGCGGGGAGTCTTTACCTCAGGTGGAGGAGGTGCAGTGTCTGGGCTGTTGTTGAGCGATGGACGGAGCAGGAACTCATCTTCAGTAATGACGTTGTTGCTTTGGTCAGTCATGGTGAAGAAAGAGTTGAATGAAAAAGCAAAGTTCTCTGTTTACTGGTCTGTCTACATGCCAACCCTCAGCTGTGGTCTGGATCAGGACCAGAAGAACCAGATCCTGGATACAGGAGGCTGAAATGTGTTTCCTTCACTGGAGGGGAGGGGGGGCTCATCCTTAGAGACAGGATGAGGAGCGCCGTCCTCTGCTCCTGTGAGTCAGCTGAGGACGTTCGTCTGATCTGACACCTCCCTCTGGAGGTGTTTCAGGCACCTCCTTCTGGCAGGAGGCCCCGGGGCAGACCCAGAACTCTCTGGAGGGATGGTGGATCCTCTCTGGTCTGGGAACTCTCTCTTTGAGCTCTACAGGAAGTGACATCATGCTGCTCCAGCTCTAGATGCTCAGGAACCTTAAATTAACGAGCTTTTCCAGCTCGTCTTCATTCCTGACAGCTGAGCTGAACTCTGAGGGGCCGTTGACCCGTCTGGTCCCAGTCCACTCCAGAGCTCTCCTTTTAACGAGCTAATTGACCCAGGTGACCCGCCTCACGTGGTTCTGGAGCTGGTTAACGTCCAGAGCTGAACAAACTGCTGACATGAAACATTTCATCCCAGAGGACACGTGAGCACCGTCAGAACCGGGTCAGTGGACTGGACCCACACTGAAGCTGCAGCTGGGATTAACGGGTCTTTTCATTTTAATCTTATTTTCACATTTGAGCTCTTCATTTCTGAGACAATATAAAAGTTCACTCCGGTCGTTTAAAATCATTTAAAAACGTTAAATGAGAAAAATATTCTTCATAAAGTTCAACGAGTCTGAAAGACGTGACAACGAGACACGTCCTGGATTAATCATCTTAATTATTAATTAATAATCTTAATTATTAATTAATAATCCATTCAGTTTATGCAGCCGGAGACAAAGTTGACACGTTTTATATTTTCACATGAAGGATTAGTAATGTCTCTGTCTCTGTCTCTGTCTCTGTCTCTGTCTCCGTCTCTGTCTCCGTCTCTGTCTCTGTCTCTGGGTCTTTGAGTCTTTTCATGGGTCTACCCATGGTTCTACGTTACTGTGGGTTTATTGACAAGTCTATGAAGTGGACATGTTGTGAGTGTGTCCCTCCGTCCCCTCAGGTCTTCAACGAGGACGGGACAGTTCGGTATTTCATCGATGCGAGTCAGGAGGACCAGCGGAGCTGGATGACCTACATCAAGTGTGCCCGGAACGAGCAGGAGCAGAACCTGGAGGTGGTCCAGATCGGCAGCAGCATCTTCTACAAGGCTGTGGAGGTCCGTGAACGCATCGCCATGACACACAGCTGTGATGCATTCAGGGGTTTCACATCTGAGAACTTTACAGGGTCATTTTAAACTCCACGAAGAATCAAATCTCTTTTCTTAAATTATGGAAAAATTCAGGCCCGTTTGATTTTATGAACATTAAATAAAAAATTCCTTCATGTTTGGAGTTAAAGAGCTGAAGGAGAGTTTTAAAATGCAACTAAAAATAAAACTATTGAGGAGAAAAAACATGAATGAATTCAGTCTGACTTTAAAGATTCAGCTGAAAAATAGAATATCGTGAAAAAGTTCATTTATCATGAAAATGATTATTGTTAATAATAATTTTAATAGATTCATTACAGAGTGAAATATATCTGCCTTTATTTCTTGTAGTTTTAATGATTATAACTTACAGATAATGAAAACACAACATATAATGAGACTCTTCCAGAACCAGCTGTTGGTACCTTTGTCAGAGTGGACCGGTGCCGAGTCCTGCAGGAAAATCAAACCAGCGTCTCCATAAAGCTCGTCAGCACTGTCCTGCTGGATGCTGCGTGGACTTCAGAGAACCCAGAGGACCAGAACCAGCAGAGGACATGGAGCCAAACCATCACTGACTGTGGAAACTTCACTCTGGACCTTCTGGACCTCCAGACTCTGGGACCTGGTTTATAAATATTTCATCTGAAAAGAGGACATTGGACAACTGAAAGACTGTCCAGTATTGTGTCCTCAGCAGGTAAGACACTTCTGATGTTGTCTTTGGTTCATGAGTGTCTGGACTCAAGGGCTGAGACATTTAGTCCATGTCCAGGAGTTCATCAGCTGATTGGGCTGCGACACGTCTTCACGATCTTCTCATTTCCTTTTAGTTTTTCATCACTTGTGAGTTCTGATCATCAAAAAGAAATCAAGGCTGAAATATTTCACTCTAATGAATCTACATCATTTATGAGTTTCACTTTCTGAAGAAAACTGAACGTCTTCACGATCTTCTCTTGTTCCCTGATGTGTTTTCATCGTTAGCTGCTCGGCAACAAACCATCGTTTTTACTGAATGAACTCTGCAGATGTGATTTATCTTCAGAACAAGAAGACTGAGCTAAAATGGCACAACTCAAACCTATAATTATTGTTTGTTTGTTTTTTTTTTAAGAAAAATAAAATGATTTAAAGAGAAAAAGTACATATTTAATCAAAAATATTTTAATTTGGTTGTTTTTTGTTACTTGTAGCAAAAATTAGTGATTTTATTTATTGATTTAAATCAGCTCAATTTAACAAAAACAGAAGATCAAAACACAAATTAATGCAAAATACAATAAAGTTCTAAAATTAAACTGTAAGTTTTTACAAAATAAACTCTCGGGTGGAATTAACGTGTAAAAATACAACCTCCAATTAAAATATTTCATTTTTATTTGGAGGTTATTAGGAGCCTAAATATAAATATTTATTAATAAAATGCTCTTTAAATAATTTTTTTATTCAACATGATTTAGGCTTAAAGTTAAAAATCAGACAAAATAAATAAAATAAGGAATTATTAAAAACCATCTTGCTGAAATAAGATACACGTGGTAAAATAATTAGTAAAAGTAAAATAAGCCCTTTTTAAAAAAAAATGAGATCAAACAGAAAATAAACTAAAGATAAAAACGTATAAAACACAACAAATAAAAACTTGTCTCATAATAAATTTTTAATAAATGTTATTAAAACGTCTCGCCTCGTTTTGTTGCGTAAAGTTCCTTCAGGATTAAAAAAAACGTGTACTTTCTGTTTTTCTGTGAACTTTAGAGATTTTTGGTTTTAATTTATGCAAAACTTAATAAAGTTTCTAAAGTGAAGGTCCGAGCCGACAGAACCGTCCCCCTGCAGTGAAACTCTGGACCCAGGAAGGAATTTCTTAATATTAATAAGTTCAGTTTTAATTGATTGGTTAATTAATTGACATGATCAGGATGTCTGTGAGCGCATTCAACAGGAAATGAGCAGAGGAGCTTCCGGTCTGTGGCGCCACCTGCTGGCACAAACATGAAGCCAAACCTCATTTCAGGCATTTCCTCTTCATTTGCTGTTTCATTTTTTCAAATGTATTTATCAGCTGGTTTCAACACATCACTCTTTCCCCTAAAAGAAATTCCACGAGTTTACTTTAATTTTTTTTAATAAAAAGTAAACGAGATGAAGAAACACCAACTGAATATTTAAACTCTAACGAGACGGAGAAACGTTTAGCTTTAAACGTGTAAAAAATATCTGAGACTGAGACGTTCGACTCCCCCGATCAGAAGCCACAGTTCAGTTTTATTGTTTCGTAAACTTTAATTTTCACATCCTTAATTCAGTTCAGGAAACAAAATGTTTTCAAAAAGAGCACAGGGTCGTTTTTATGAACAAAAGAACATTTACATTTGAAACCTGGGTGTGGTTTCTGCTGCAGACGATCCCTCCGGACCAGGAGCTGCTCGTTTGGTACGGAAACTCCCACAACACCTTCCTGGGAATTCCTGGAATTCCTGGAGGAGATGAAGAGCAGAACAAGAAGACCAAAACCGGTACCGTTAATGGATGACTCTGAGAACTCAGACATGGATCCACAGTTTCAAAGTGTTTCATTGGAAACAGAACTGAGTGAAAGATGATCTCCTCTTCCTTCTACAGATGACTTCCACCCCTGTGAAGGCCCCATCACTGCTGCCGCCGCCGCCGCCTCCTCGTCATCCTCCTCATCCTCTAGCCTGGGACGCATGCGCTGCGTCATCTGCCACCGCGGCTTCAACTCACGCAGCAACTTGCGCTCACACATGCGCATCCACACCCTGGACAAGCCTTTTGTCTGCCGCTTCTGCAACCGGCGCTTCAGCCAGTCGTCCACACTGCGAAACCACGTGCGCCTGCACACCGGGGAACGCCCCTACAAGTGTCACGTGTGCCAGTCCGCATACTCGCAGCTGGCCGGCCTGCGTGCACATCAGAAGAGCGCCAGGCACCGGCCCTCCGGAGATCCCAGCGCCCAGGCAGGAGGCCTGATGGTGGTGGGTGGTGGAGGGGTGCACTCACCCCCTCCGTCTCACCCACCCCAGCTGAGCGCGGTGCCTCACCCGGCCTCGCTAGTCCATCACATACCCACCATGGTGCTGTGAAGAAACAAACTTTAGCTCCTTTTACAAGGCGGCGTGGGAGTGGAGCTGAAGTCAAGCTGCTGTTGTGAAGCTGCCCCCGAGCCTCACATGGGGCGCCAAAACTAATGAAAATGGTCATTCCAGCTCACGAAGCTGACATCACCGTACAAAGGTTCAGCAGCGATAACAGATGATCTGTGCTAACAGTGGACTGTGACACACACACATCAACTCCTTTGGTTCTGTGACATTGGCTTCATCATCTCAGGAGAGACTGGCTTCAGTGGTGGTTTTTGACTGAACATAGGAGGCTTGTCTTTGCAGCTAAATCTCACGGACGTTTTGTGAATGGAGCTAAAGGTTTACCTGCACAGGTAGTCAGCTGACCAGTCACCCATTTCCACATAACTGCACCATCCTCAAGCAGCAGAAGCCCTCAACCAAAGTTCCTTCATGAACATAAAACTGATGTGCAATGTGCAGCCACTCGTTTCCGTCCTCCTGATCCCTTTTGTTTCAAACTGGCTACAAAAACCTGAAAGTGTCACTAAAATCTCTGAGAAGGCCCACAGGAGCCCCGTGACTCCTCAACACGCTTGTTTCCTTAAACTGCTTCAGTCATTCTGCAGAATCTCTTTCTTCTTTCAGGCCACACATCAGATGCTCTCTTCAGCAGGATGAGGAGGTGCTGAATGATTCAGCTGCATGATGCCAGTAAGAACCATGTGCTGTGTTTGCTTTGCATGGATGTCTGTTAAAGGTGTTGTGTGTGTTATAAACAGGAAGCTGCTGAAGCTTCTTCAGAGGAGCCCACTGGGCTCCTAACAGGATTTAAAGTTGCAAAACTTTTATCTAATCCCTGTCTTCATGTAAACACCACAAACAGAAGCCTCTCTCCCCTTGTTTTACTGAAATATCTGCAGAAAACTCAGTTCAAAATAAAAGTAAAACCTGAAGTTAAACATCTTTAAATATTATTGTTATTTCTGTGAATATAGTTTGTACTTTTTGGTCTCGGTGTGAAGAGGAGACTGGCATCATCTCTTGACATCTGCCAGAAGATATGAAATTCATGTAAATGTTTTTCTGCTGATTTCAGTGTAAAAAATGTCCTGAAGTGATGGTGAAACATCTCAGATGTTTGTCTTGAAGTGTAAATTAGCCGGCAGCTGTCAGCAAGCAGAACATGATTATGAGCATGAATATAACTCCACTGTCACTTTATCTCATGACATGTATAGAACATGTATCAGTATATGAAGTATGTTATGATTCTCGAAGGGATGTTCAAACTAAGCCTATAACGTCTTAATAAAGTATTTCTTCTGCTTCACGTCCTTGGCTCTGTTTGGCAGCTTTCACTCAAAAGCTCCTACAGTTTAGTTTCTTTCTGAATTTAGAAGAAACTCCAAAAGCTTCAAGCTCGATTGACTTCTGCAAGTGTCCACATGGACGAGACAAATGTCTTCTGGTGAAATGTTTGATTGAGCTATTTGACCAAAATGACAAGAAGTGTGTTTAGAGGCATCACATTGAGGCAACACTGTCCCTAATGTCAAGCATGGTGGTGGTAGTGGCATGTTGTGGTACTGGGGCATTGCACAAAATAGATGGAAAAACGGAAAACACAGCACAACCTCCAAATCTTTACATTTCACCTCAATTTTTAATTTTTTTTATTTTTTCCTCCCTGGATCTGCTCGAGGTGGCTGCTTCTGCCTTTCCTCCCCAGTTTTTCCTTCTTCCTGCTCTGCTCTCTGTGTCTGAAGTGCTGGTACACATCTCCTGAACGTACATTAAGATTATGGATCTGGTGTCCTGGACGTTCAACTCAAGACAAGATTTTTTTCAACAAAACAACAAGGTCCCGGGGAACCAGCGTGTCCAGTTCAGACGCACACTGCGGGATACATCATGGACTCATGGGGAGTGTGGCAGGTGATGTGTCTCTCAGTCCTGTCTGTGGAGGATGTTGAAGATGTTTACATAATTGAATTTATGATAGCTGGGACTCTGCTTTTTGGCATTGGCGGGGCTCTGTTTTATCAACTATTGAAGAAGGCATCGGCAGCAGTTTCGGCCATGACAAAGCTTCTGAGTCAGTGTGAAGGTTTGCTCCGTGCCGTGACCTAGCAAAATCAGCTGATTTACGAGCTAAACCGTAAGGTAGAGGCGATTTATGAGAATCGCAGGCCACCTGCAGCTTCTGGGACTCATCAGCATGGTGGGTTTGACCTTGGGGGAGACTCATAGCAGGGATCAGTGGAATGGATTCTCACAATTAGGCCATTGTGGAAGCAGATCGTCC
>JAVCKU010000003.1:2711309-2722998 GCA_032273985.1 Hypsolebias coamazonicus
CCCCTGTAGTTGGAACACACTCTACGGTCCCCCTTTTTGAATAGGGGGACCACCACCCCAGTCTGCCAATCCAGGGGTACTGCCCTCGATGTCCACGCAATATTGCAGACTCGTGTAAGCCAACACAACCCCACAACATCCACAGCCTTAAGGAACTCCGGGCGAATCTCATCCACCCCCGGGGCCCTGCCACTGAGGAACTTTTTAACCACCTCGGTGCCCTCAGCACCAGAGATTGGAGAGCCCGAACCAAAGTCCCCAGGCTCTGCTTCCTCAGTGGAAGACGTGCCAGTGGGATTAAGGAGGTCTTTGAAGTATTCTGCCCACCGACCCACGACATCCCGAGTTGAGGTCAACAACACACCACCCCCACTATAAATAGTGTTGGTGGCATACCACTTTCCCCCCCGAGATGCCGGATGGTGGACCAGAATCGCCTCGAAGCCATAGCCTGTATAAATAAAGGTTGAATGAATATGGAAGTCGTTCTCCATGGCCTCTCTGAACTCCTCCCACATCCGAGTTTTTACCTCAGTGACTACCCAACCTGCATGCCACTTGGACTGCCGGTACCCATCAGCTGCTTCTGGGGTCCCACAAGCCAAATGGCCCAATAGGACTCCTTCTTCAGCCTGACAGCATCCCTCACCGCCGGTGTCCACCACCGGGTTCGAGGGTTACCACCACGACAGGTACCAACAACCTTGCGGCCACAGCTCTGATAAGCCGCCTCAACAATAGAGACGCAGAACATGGCCCACTCGGACTCAATGTCCCCCACCTCCCCCGAAACGTGTTCGAAGCTCTCCCGGAGGTGGGAGTTAAAGCTTCGTCTCACGGAGACTGTGCCAGATGTTCCCAGCAGACCCTCACAATACATTTGGGCCTGCCAGGTCTGACCGGCACACTCCCCCTCCATCGGAGCCAACTCACCACCAGGTAGTGGTCAGTGGACAGCTCCACCCCTCTCTTCACCCGAGTGTCCAAGAAATGCGGCCGCAGATCAGATGAGACAACAACAAAGTCGATCATCAAACTGTGGCCTAGGGTGTCCTGGTGCCAGGAGCACATATGGACACACTTATGCTTGATCATGGTGTTCGTTATGGACAGTCCATAATGAGCACAGAAGTCCAATAACAGAACACCACACGGGTTCAGATTGGGGGGGCGTTCCTCCCAACCACACCCCTCCAGGTCTCACTGTCATTGCCCACGTGAGCGTTGAAGTCCCCCAGTAGAACAAGGGAGTCCCTAGGAGGCGCACTCTCCAGTACCCCCTCCAAAGACTCCAAAAAGAGTGGGTAATCTGAGCTGCCATTTGGCACATAAACACAAACAACAGTCAGGACCCTTTCTTCCACACGTAGGTGGATGGAGGCTACTCTCTCGTTCACTGGGGTGAACCCCAACATACAGGCACCAAGATGGGGGGAAACAAGTATGCTCACTCTTGCTCGGCGCCTCTCACCAGGGGCAACTCCAGAGTGGGAGAGTGTCCAATTCCTCTCAAGGAAACTGGTTCCAGACCCAGAGCCATGCAATGAGGTGAGTCTGACTATTTCTAGCCGAAACCTCTCAACCTCACACACCAGCTCAGGCTCCTTCCCCACCATAGAGGTGACATTCCACGTCCCAATAGCCAGCTTCTGTAGCCAAGGATCAGACAGCCAGGGTCCCCGCCCTTGGCTACCACCCATCCCACATTTCACCCGACCCCTTTGGCCCCTCCCACAGGTGGTGAGCCCATGGGAAGGGGGACCCACGTCTCTTCTTCTGGCTGTGCCCGGCCGAGCTCCATGGGTAAAAGCCCGGCCACCAGGCGCTCGCCAGCGTGCCCCATCTCCAGGCCCGGCTCCAGAGTGGGGCCCCGGTGACCCACGTCCGGGCGAGGGAACATTGATTCCATTTGTTTGACTCGTCATAAGGGGTCTTTGGGCTGCACTTTGTCTGGTCCCTCACCTGTAAACATCTGTGAGAAACCAGTTCATCCAGCTATTCACAGGTAAACTTCACTTGATATTAACTCTGGCCCTGTTCACACATGTTTTTAAACTGGAGCATTTCTGCAGCAGTTCAGCCATTCGTGTATACATAGATGTCCCTCCTGGTCTTGGCGTGTTTTTTTGGGGGGTACCCCCTTCAGAGGTGTGAAATACTCCCCAGGTGTGAAGTCTCTACAGGTGTCTGCAGTTCAAAAATATTCTGCACTAACGACAAATACAACAAATACCAGAGTGCCGAGTGTTCTTGTGCTACTGAGGCTTCTCAGCATGCAGGAGCAAACCACCAACATCCTCGGTCCAAAGGAGCATTTCTGTATTCACCAGTTTGGATGTACCGTAACTGTGATCCTGCAGCTGAGCCCGGCATCAGGGTTGCCAGATAATTTCTTCTGATGAATCAGCTTCCAGAAGTGGTTCCTGTGTGAATAAGACTTTAACTTATATTTAATATGTTCAGTTAAACATAAAGAACATCCAGCTGTGGTCAAAAGCATGAGCAATATTTGAACGATGAAGACGCCATTTGCAGCTAAAGATGTCGTTTGCAACCATTCAGTGTTAAACATGAAGAACCTGCAGGCTGATAAAACTGACATGAAAACATATTCAATCAGGCGTGCACGTGACTCCATGTTCTCTGTGGACGGTAAACTGAAGAAACACCAAAGAACTTTGTCCAGTCTTTGGTGGATAAATAGCCGTGAGTTGACTCTTTGATGGTCCAAAATACGAGTGCTTTGGTTTTTGTGAGGTCACCCCTTGGAAGACGTTATGTGAAATAATCAGCCACGATTTTATTTATGTCCTTGTTCTTATTTATACATTTGTTTGGGTTCAACTCACAGAAGCAGAACATTCTCTCAGACAGATGGTGGAGTCCTGCCTCTCATCTTGTACGACAAAATAGTTTTATTTTCGATGTAAAAAGTAAAAACTCACGTAATTTGCACAAATAAACGTTAAATCTGGAAAAGGCCATTTTGCATGCATGCAGGCTGCAGCAGCTGACTGCCGTCCCAAAGCAGGACGTCATTATAAGGCGCACCGTGCTCCTGCAGCTCGCTCATACCTCCGGGTCAGTACTAGAAATAAAAAATAGAAACTTTCTACTATAAGTACAGTAAAAATAAAAATAAAGAAAATAAGTTTTAAGGGAAAAAAATTAAATAAATAAATAAACAAGTGAAGTGCGAGAGTCACAGTGATTTTGACTGAAAACAAAACCTGTTTCTGGGTCTGAAGGGCCCGGCGGGCTGCAGGGTGTTGGGACACTAACTGTCGTGAAGTTAACGGGTCCTCCAAGGTGCTGAAGACATCCCACATGTTGAGATATCCAAATGTTAAATTCTCATGGATTCTCTTGGTGTCTGGTGAGCATGTTGGGTTTGTGTTCCTGTTAGGAAACCAGCAGCAGGATGAGAAAGATCCAGATCAGAAGAAACTGATCCTCCAGCTGGAGGGAGAGCGTTGGGTGGTGAGTGACAGCAGGTTTTGAACAAATCCTTCTCCAGGATGTTGGTGTGTTTAAGAAACCCTTGCTGCAGGACTTTCCCCGGGAGCTGCAGTGGATGACCTACCTGCAGGAGTGGCACATCCAGGGGACAAGGATCCGACAGCTCCCCGACTACCTGACCCTGTTCACCCAGCTCACCGTACTGGAAACTCCTAAAAACACCATCACTGAGCTGCCGCCGGAGATTGGTGAGGCTGAAACCAGATTTACATTTTCCCTCCGAAACAGAACCTGACGTGACCTCGATCCTTGCCATCTGTCCTTCGATCAGAGGAAACGGTTTGAACCTTCTAACCTCTGTCTGCGTCTCCAGGTAAACTGACGGAGCTCAGGGTGCTGAACCTCAGCTACAACCGTTTGTCCAGAGTCCCTCCAGAGCTCGGGGGCTGCAAGAAGCTGGAGAGACTGGAACTGGCTGGAAACCACAACCTGTCTGAGCTGCCCTTTGAGGTGAGACGGTTTCTGAGGGGACCTGGTCCAGGTTCAGGTTTCTGGGTCATTGTTTGGGCAAACAATCAGAATCAGAAGCTTTATCGTCATTGCAATGAAGTACAGCGAGCTTACGTTTCGTACAGCCGTCCTGAAGATGGACAGAGGTGTTCTGGGGCTGCAGCTTTTAAGAAGCGCTGCCCTTATTGCTTGGACAGAAAAAGGGAAGACACATAAAGAGAAGCTCTCTCACACGTGTCCTTGACAGGGCACAGGTTCAAAGTATCGAAAATATCTACCACATCTACGTAGAGACACAAAACATGCATGGACGACAAGAAGTGAGATTTGACCATGAGCGCTTCCAGATAGTTTCCATAGTCCTGGTAAGATGTTACAATGTCTCTCAGCTGCAGCTCTGATACGTGTTCACAGAAGTTCTGGGGTGTGTGGACAGAGCAGGGCTTCTTTATTTACATATCCACCAGGAGTCATTTGAGATAAGTTGACCTTCCAAGGCCGAGCGGGGAGGCCAGATTCAGATAAACAGCAGTTTGAGGAGGCAGACTCTGGTTCCTGTCTACCTTCAGTTCTGATGGATGGTGAATCCAAACAGCCAGATTTGTGGACAATTCGTCAGTCTGTGCTTTGTTAGCTTTTCTCCAGGGTTGAATCCATCATGCCCGCGGGTTCAAGGAGGTCGCAACACATATGAGTCTGAGAGCTCGAAGCACAAATGAATTCTTCACGAGGTTGGCAGCTTTACCATGGCCGAAACTGCTGCTGACGTCAAGTGGGACTAAAACCAAACAATCCTTGAACACGTCACTGACGGTTGTTTTACATCGACGCTTGGCAGGGCAGGTAGTTTAGGATCACGTCATGTGGTGATGATGTCATTGTGTCACATGGTGATGATGTCATTGCATTGTCTCCAGCTCAGCAGCTTGAAGCAGCTGGTCCACCTGGACGTTGCGGAGAACAGGTTTATCTCAATCCCCATCTGCACCTTGAGGATGACCAGCCTGCAGCTTCTGGATCTGAGCAACAACCACCTGACCGACCTGCCGCAGGACATGGACAGGTAACTGATGATGTCATCACACCTGGAAGTGAACAGAGCAGGTGTTCTCCTAGCTTCATCTGTAAAATGTGAATGAAAGAGGCAGACTTTGGTTGTGTCCTCAGGTTGGACCAGCTCGTGTCTTTGTACGTCCACAAGAACAACTTGCAGTACCTCCCTCTGTGTCTCACCAACATCTCCACCCTCAGGATGGTCGTGGTCAGCGGTGACGAGCTCACCTGCGTCCCCACAAAACTGTGCAACAACCCAGACATCAAGTACATCAACACAGAACCCCGAGGGTTTCTCAGAATGCTGCTCATCTGAAGAGACAGCCAGAGGTTCTCACTGGACTGTCCTCACGGTTCCTGATGTTCCCACAGGTTTATCCGTCTGTACGACAACTCTTCCAGCGAAAAGAAGAGGACGAAGAAAAAGGAGGAGGAGAAGAAAAAGAAGGAAAGGAGGAGAAGATGGAAGGAGCAGGAGGAGGAGGTGAAGGACAGTAGAGAGAAAGAGTTCATGGAGGCGTACATCAGCTCGCTGAAGGACCGAGGTGAGACTCAGAAACAAGCAGCTGAACTTCAGCAGGATGTAGACTAGGATCAGTCCGGGTTGTTGTTATCTCCCACCACCAAAGGAAGTGTGTGTCTGTTGTGTTAGCAAAATATCATAGGAACCACTGAAAAGATTGAAACTACAGGGTGATTTGGTAAAACTTCTGGCAGGAAAGTGAAATGTCAGAACGCATCCAGTTTTATTATTTTCTTAAACCCTTTGTGTTTTCCACGTTTTACAAATAAATAGACGCCACTCGTGAGAGAGGCACCAAGAACTTGTTTTATGGGCAAACTCAAGGATATATTTTAATAAAATAAGTCAAAAGGTCATGGTTCTGAGCAACAGAATTTATAAAGTGAAACGGGCCCAAACACGGAGCCCTGTGGTTCCTCTGATCAGATGTTTCTTATTACAGATGTTTGAGAGGAAATTAAAACTTATAACTTAGATCTTCAGAATAATTAACAAGATGCAGACTCTGAACGTGTCCTAATTCATTTTTGAACATGTCCCGCTCATTTTAACCAGCTGACATTTTGTTTGTCCCAAACCAGACACCGTCCCCTTCTCCACCACCAAGGTGTCCATCTCCTGCCTGCTGTGAGGAAGAGGATGAAGGTCTGACACTGTCGCTCAGTGATGATGGCACAGAGCATGTTGAGAACAAAGCAGCAGCTACTGTGTAAGTGCTAACATGCTAACAGATGCTAACTTCATGACGTCATCCAGAAGGTTCCTTCAACGTTTGTTTAAAATAATAATAATAATAAAAAAAAAATGTTTTCCTTGGAGATGAAGAGTTATTAAAAAAAAAAAAAGTATAAATAACATTTCAAATCCAGTTTGTCTTCATCAAAACTGAAATGGTCCGGTTAAAAAAAAAAGTTTTGATTAATGCTAAAAATAATTTATGAATGTTAATAGTTGGAATCTTTGAATTTAAGCTACAATTAGAAGATAAAACGTTGCATATTTAATAAAACATCTGCAGTAATTTACAACGATCTAAACAGACGTGTGGAAAAACGTTAATTAAAAATAAGCACCTGAAAATGAAACAGAGTAAAAAAAAAATAAAAAAAAACAAACAAAAAAACAACGAGGTTTAAATTTCAGAAACTCCAGAGATAATTTTTTAATGTCTTTATTTTTACATTTATCATTTCATATCATATCTGATCATTTTCTGCAAACGTTTCCTTTAAAGAGGTTCCTGCAGTTTTGTGACCAAATAAAGGAAAAATCGTTGAATTGTTTTTAACAACATTTACTGATTGTTGTGTAAATAGTTTTAGTTTTTTATTATTTGTGCTGAAGGATTGACTGAGGTTTAAAAAATTTTTATTTATATAATAAAATGTGTAAAGTGTGTTATTTTTAGTGGAGTTTGTTCAAAAACTGGAAATAAAAATTACATTTTTACTGAAAAAGTTCTGTTTTTTTGTGTTTGAACCTTTTTTTATTTTGTTTTTTAACTAAAGTTGTTTTTAAGACTTAGAGGTAAAACAATCTTCAGATGCTTCATTAATGTTTGTATTTTATTTTTAGTGGATGAAACTTGAGCTGCAACTCAACGAAGACGAAGAACGAGATTTTAAGATTCAATTGTTTAAAAACTAAGATAATTTGCAGTTTTGAGTCTGTCAAACTAAAATACTGAGACAAAAAGCACGGTGGTGGCAGCATCATGGTGTGGTGGACAGAAAGACTGCTCAAAGAACCCACATGAATTATTAATGATTTTCTTTAAAGTCTAATTTTCAGGCTCGGTTTCCACTGAATCAGAGAAAATCTGAAAACAAACGACCCACATCTGCTCTGCAGAGCCTGAAGGAACCTGGAAGAGCTTCCAGAAACCTGCAGGGCCTGCAAAGAATAAAAAGCATCGAAAGCAAAACAGAAGAATGAGTTTCACATATAAACACTTTACTTGTTTCCAGAGTTCAGAGAAATCCTGCAGTCAACAACAAAACTTGAAATGAACCCGAAGGTCTTTAAAACGCAGACGTCTTTATTGTTTTTAGACGAATCCAAACGGTTGTTCAGAAAACGTGAACAGACGGTGGAGACGCCCCTCAGCGTCTCGTCTATAAAAGCAGACGGTGAGGCGTGGAGGCACGTTCAGAGAAATAAAGTGCAGCGCACGGTGGATGCTCTGCACCACCGACACCGGAGGAGGAGGACCGTTTGCTCCTCCTGTTGTCATGGAAACCAGCAGCTGAGCTGAAGCTGCTCTCACCTGTTCAGTAACGACTTCAGCAGCTCGTTCAGTCCAACCTGCTGCTGCTGCTTAAACTTTATTTAAAGCTAAAATAATAAAACAAAGTCTGGATATTTTCTGATTCAAGTCTCTAAAAAGAGACAATTTGCAGCTTTTCAAACCGAACAGACGTTAAAACATCTTTCTGACAGTTTAAAGTATAAAATTTAAACTATTTTACTAATAATGAAGCAGATTTATCTGCATTAAACTTATGAACAAACTAATTATTTAATTATCTGTCAGATGTGATGAAAAAAGCTGCAAACGGTCCCATCTGAAAAACTGAATATCAGTAAATAAAAATCCTGATCAGGAAATAAAAACAAAACCGATCAGGAGACGAACGTGATGAAACGATCAGTAACGACTTTCGGGCTCTTTCTGGGGCGTTTAAACAGAACCGTCGGGGCAGGTCCATGTCACGGTGCTGGATAAAGCCACACCATCATCCTCCTCGGTACCGAGGTGCTGCGGTCGTGTCGGAGAAACTCAAAATATAAGCTAGAAATAAAAAATAAAAATGTCCGACATCATCTGATGAAAGGTTTGGTTCTGTTCGACGTCCAGGAACAAGTCTTGAAACGATCAGTCCATCTTTAATCTGCTGACCATCAGAAGGTTGTTACCATGGCAACAGCATCCTCCTGCTGTAACCACGGCAACACGATTGTCTCTGAAGTTTTTACCAGAATGATTTGGTCTGATGCAGTAAACAGGAGTGGACAACAGTTGCAAGAAAATAAGAACAAAATGGCACCGAAATGAAGACGACCTGGTGGATAAAACAAACGCACTCCGGCTGAGACGCTTTGGAACGAAGAGTTAAACAAAAAAAATAAAATGTGACCTTCAGAGGAAGTTTCTAACACAGAGGAATGTCGGAGTCTCAACAAACAAAAATAAAAACCTCAAACTTTTGCTTCAGTAAATCCAAATAAAAAGCACCAAAATCTGTTTAAATAACATCTGAAAATACATTCTGTTGTCATGGTAACAAGGACGAAGCCCAGGACATGACAATCCACAGAAAACAAACTCCTGGATCTGAAACATCCCACAGTTCCGAGCAGTTTAGTCCCCCCCCACCCCGCTAACGGTGGGTTGGAACAACCGAGCAAAGATTTTAGGTTCTGCGGAGCCCGGCTCGGTCCGGGTTCTGTTACAGAGGCAGAGGGGGAGCGCTGGACCCACTGAACAACAGAAACTCTGGATCAGACAGTTTGAGTGTGATCGACGCTAACGAGATGAGAGTTAGTGCCGCCATTTTGTAAGGAGCTCCGTGAAGCGCCGTCAGTCTTCTGCTGGGCACATCAGAAACATCAGATCAACAAAAAAAAAATCTGTGAAATAATTTAATGTTTGTCATTTGTTCTAATTACTGAGACCTAAACTTCAACGTCATGTTTCGTCTCACTGGTGAAATGAACTATGACCGTTTCAGTTGTCGTCTTGTCCGTGGTGCTGACCATCATAAAATATGAATGAAACAATGTTTTGATCCTCAGATAAATGTTTACCTTCCAGAAACACGAGTAATGATGTTCACTGTTTCAGTTCAGAATCAAGTGGGTCAGGCCGCCAACATTTATTTTATCTTTAATAAACTTTATGACGCTCGGCTGTTGAAGTGACTTTAGAATATTTTATACGGTTTCATTAACCGGATTCACAACGCTGACATTTTAATTTGACCCGGCGTAAAAAGTCTGTTTCAAATGAAGCTCATTCTGTCGCCTGCTTCAAGTAAAATCATCTTGTTTCTATAAACCGATGACTCAGCAGCTCCTTAACGTGTGGCTTCCACATGTAAACACTACAGAGTGACGCAGGCAGCACCTAGCAAGATGGCGGCCAAAACCTCACCGAGCACAGTCGGTGGCTGATCCAGTGTTTCTCTAGTTCAGTGGTTTGACCTCCTGAGACCCAAAATACGACGGTTCTGTGGGATTCTGGTGGGACCGGACCTGTGGCTGTGCTGGGGGCGGGGTGTAAACGTTCTCCAGTAAAAGGCTCTGAATGAGTAAAAACAGGCAGCAGCTGAAACGTTCCGCTGAATAAATAATCCTCCTTCAGTCACGGCTCAGCTGTTGGGCTCTGACCCGTCGAAGCCCTTTGGTTCTACCTGCTCACCTGAGGAACGTGCTGCGAAGGAACAGGAAGTTCCTCCCACACCAACAAACAGCACACGGCGCTCTGATTGGCCGGCGCTCGGTCACATGCTCGTGTCCTGCAGGAGCGGCTCGATGTCCTCCGGGTCGCTGGTGGGCGTGGTCAGAGAGCTGCCGTTCTGAGCGTGTGCGGCGGCGGTGCTGCTGCCGGTGGCGGAGCAGCTTTTGCTGTCGGTCGCTCGACGGTGCTCAGGGATGAAGATGGCGACGAAGACGGCGATGAGGACGGCGCACGCTCCGAACAGGAAGGGAGGACCCGGAATGACGGACTTCTGCCGACAGAACCCAAAACACAAATCTGAGAACAAAAACTGACATTTATGAACTCCTTGTACTTTCCCTGGAATTTATCTGTAAATTATCAGCAACCGCTTGTGTTATCCTGTTAGCAAAATATCTCATGGACCACTGGACAGATTTCAGTGGAACGTCAAGATGGCTGCCGCTGCTAACTCACCTCATGAAAGCACTAAAATACCAACAAGTGAGTCTGATTTACAGACACGAAGCTGGAGTTTGGGCTGGTAGTAGCTGAGAGTCATCACCAGATCAATAACGTTTCATCTCATCTTACACGTTAAACGTTAAAAACTGAGACTTCATCTTAATTTAAAACTGAAAGGTGGCACGTGACAACGACCACACCTTGAATTTATTATCTGCATCCGTTCAAAATAAAAGTGTTAGTTGTTTAAAATCTTAAATCAAGTTCTGAGAACGTGATTTGAGATTTTGAGCGTTCTGAGCCACCGTACGTCATTTCTTATGAAAATAAATAAATAACTCAGCCTCCCAGATTAAAACACATCGATGTGAACAAAGTGCAGACCCTCCGTCTGGTTTGGTGTTTTAAATTAAAACTCATAAACTGCTGCGGCACGTTCGATATTTAGAAACTCCAAACTTTTCTAAAAACTCCTGAAAAGTTCCTGGAACTGGCCCAGAGTCTGAGCCCAGTTTCACCAGTTCATGAATGACACCATCAACAGTCGGAGGGTTCCCTCAGTTACAAACATGTTTCATTTTACTGTGAATCCTGTTTGGAGACGCGTGCACTGAAGGAAGTTAGTGCTGACGGTTCACGTGTAAAAACAAAAACAACACAAACAACAATGCAAACAACACAAACAACAATGCAAACAACACAAACAACAATACAAACAACACAAACAACACAAACAGCAATGCAAACAACACAAACAACAATGAAAACAACACATACAACAATACAAACAACAATGCAAAAAACACAAACAACAATGCAAACAACACA
The DNA here is from genome assembly GCA_032273985.1 of Hypsolebias coamazonicus. Classification (NCBI taxonomy): domain Eukaryota; kingdom Metazoa; phylum Chordata; class Actinopteri; order Cyprinodontiformes; family Rivulidae; genus Hypsolebias; species Hypsolebias coamazonicus. The sequence goes on from JAVCKU010000003.1 coordinate 2,722,586, forward strand.
AACACAAACTACACAAACAACAATGCAAACAACACAAACATTAACTACACAAACAACAATGCAAACAACACAAACACAAACTGCACAAACAACAATGCAAACAACACAAACAACACAAACAACAATGCAAACAACACAAACACAAACTACACAAACAACAATGGAAACAACACAAACAACAATCCAAACAACACAAACAACAACACAACTTCCTGTTGAGACGAGACATCGTCTGAGCTTCAGCCTCTTTGAAACGATTCTGGTGAATAAACTAGAACAAATGAATTTTTCAGCTGAAGGTCACTGACCTGTAAACTAAAAGGTGTGTGTTCACCTGGAGGTGTGTGTGTGTGTGTGTGTGTGTGTGTGTGTGTGTGTGTGTGTGTGTGTGTGTGTGTGTGTGTGTGTGTGTG
>JAVCKU010000003.1:2770837-2781126 GCA_032273985.1 Hypsolebias coamazonicus
TCCCCTTTTAGTTTGACTGTTGTACTGTCTTAGACTGTCCACCTGTCTGTCTGAATGTCCACCTGTCTGTCTGACTGTTCCCCTTTTAGTTTGACTGTTCCACTGTCTTAGACTGTCCTCCTCCTGTCTGTCTGACTGTCCACCTGTCTGTCAGACTGTCCTCCACCTGTCTGTCTGACTGTTCCCCTTTTAGTTTGACTGTTGTACTGTCTTAGACTGTCCACCTGTCTGTCTGAATGTCCACCTGTCTGTCTGACTGCTCACCTGTGGGTCCATCTTTCTGTTTTCAGTTCTGGCCAGGCTGATCCTGGACCTGCAGGCCTTCCTGTCAGTTCTGGACTCGGAGAACCTGAGTTACATCGCTCAGGCTCAGAAGAAGTCCATCTCAGAGCTCCTGACCAAACTTCAGAACCCCGACAGTCCAGGTACCAGACGTTCCTCATCATAAGAACGTGACCCGTCCACTTCAGAGGAAACCAAACGTTTGATCTTTGATGAATCTGAAACAGCTGATTTCACAGCAGCTCAATGGACTGTGTTGTTTTCAGTGGAAGATGCTGAGTACATGGTCATGAGCTGTCCATCATCGTCTCCTAGCAACGAGCTGGCAGACACACCTGGGACAGGTAACGAGTTACGGCTGCGTTACACGAACACACATGATGGTTTCATGAAGTTCTGAGGGTCATCACGTTGTGGTTTGTTTGTCCAGAAGGTGTCCGGTCCTCTGAGCTGGTCTCACATCAGGACTCGTCTGTCAGGCTGAAGGACGAGGTGAGTCTCGCCGGTTCCAGAGTTCTGACACATCACAATCGGGCTTTGGTTCCCATGGACTGACTGTCTTCACATGGCAGGTGTGTTACCGTAAAGCGTAACGCACAGGCAGACTTACATGATCACCCGTGTGTCATGTGTGGAAATCAAACCAGGACAACATCTCATGGCAGCAGAAGTTCTTCACCTTCTGACCTCAAAGGAAAGTGGAGCAGAGAAGAAAGCCTCGTCTCTCAGACGTGGACCGAGCGAACAGGACGGAGTGTGTGATGTGGGTCAGTAATGACAGACTGAGGCCTCCTGAGGTTTGGGAGGAGATGACAGAGCTACTGAGTGTGTGAGGGCGGGACAGGAAGTCCACTGTTTACACAGGGGACCTCAACTCGCGCTCCTATTGGTCCACGGCCTGGAGAGGGAGGAAGTGGTCGCCGATGGCGGCTGATTAGCATCTGGTCTACGTGATGGATGGACAGAAAACACACACACACACACACACACGCTAAGCTCAAAATGGTTGTGCAGATTAAATCTGCCTCATATTTACCAACGTCCGTGCGTCTGAGTTAGATCATGAACTAATCTGGTTTCCTCTTTTCTTTCTTCAATTTGAAAAAAACTTCGTATTGATCTTTGATCTCCCCAACATTGTGTTTCATTGTGAAAAATCCCAAAATGGAGAGCTCCACCTCAGACTCCACAGGCCTCAGTCAGCAGGTCAAAGGTCAAAGGTCATGACCTCTCACCACTAAAACAACATGGACACAGGACTTGGGGTTGGAAAGTTTCATCGGAACGAACCACAACACTTCTGGACCAGAATCACACCAGAGGTCAGATGTTTACCCAGAATGCACTGCAGCAAACAGCTCCTCCCAGCTGGCAGCACGGTGGTGGAGGCTGATGGTTCGGGCTCCTGTCAGTCACTGAGTGGACCAGAACTCCTCTGGAGATCAAAGGGTTCTGGAGTTCAACAGCTGAAGCTTGGACCAAACTGGGTCCAACAGAGGGGGCCGGTGGGGGGTGGGGGGGGTGTTGCCTGACTGAAGCTAAGATGCTACATTTGTAGCATCTTAGCTTGCATGTCTGTATTGTGTGTGTAGGATGTGTGTGCTCTGTTCACACAAGGAGAGCTGTTGGTCAGGTTACTTCTTGCTGCTCTTATTGAATCAAGAGTTTACTTATGGAGGTAGATGTTTTAAAACGTGTTAAAATACAGCAGAATGCAGGAAACGGCGTCTACTTTATTAAAACATTTCTAGGGGAGGACCCGCAGATCCCCCCACCAGTGTGCCCACCCCCACCCACATTACAAATGCTTCTGACGCCAGTGGTCACCGCATTGTTCAAACAAGAGCCACTGTCGTCACTGGGGGCTGAGCACCCCTGAAGCTCACAGTCTAGGATCGGCCCTGGTTGCAGTTGTCCAACATGTCTCTCTTGTTTTAGACCAAGGGCCCCGCGGTGCCACCTCACCCCTCAGGAGGCCTCAGAGGAGGGGATGATGAAGAGGAGGATACATACGAGGAGGCAGAACCTTACGTCGCTGCTGAAACCACTGCGTCCAACTCAGGTGTCCGTAAACACACAAGCAGAGGAACAACACAAAAACACAATGAAACACAACGAAACACAAAACGTCTCTCCTCCAGAGAGGGTGGAGTCAGACAGCAGCTACTACGAGCCATACGGGCAGGAAGATGACGATGATGGTGACACTGATGATGATGATGATGGTGTGGGGAGCAGTGTGAAGGACAGAGCCCACTACATCCGGTGGAGCGCCTCGCAGCCCTGCCTGAGGCCCGTCCCCGAGTCCCGGCTCTGTGACTACCTGTGGAGGAGGAAGTGGCTGGGACAGTGGAGCAAACAGCTCTTCATCATCAGGAACGACCTTCTGCTGGTGAGGAAGAGGCGAAAACACTGACTCATCCACCTTTAAACTTCTGCAGGACGTCTGTTACATTCATGGACTTTGTGTTCACATTTCCATTTTTATTCATCCTCATTTACTTTATTTCAGACACAACATATGATCCGTAGAAAAACAGAGTTAATAAGTTTCTCCACAGAGGCTCAAACACCACTGAGACCATTAAGTGGAAAAGTATCTCCAGAGCTCAGTCCAGGTTGGTCAGTGCAGCGATGATACAGTTTTCAGATTCAGACAATCTGCACATGCATCTACACATGAGGTTACGCAGCACCGCAGGGCAGGTAGGCACATCTGCGTCTACAGATGTTTTGCTCGTACTGCTCCATCGAGGTACCTTCAGCAGCATCCGCATGCCGTCATGTGCCACATTGAGTCTGAACATCCTGCTCCTCTTATAGCGTCTCCACAGGTGAGCGGTGTACATAGGAGTGCAGTAGGTCTTCAAGGGTTGGATCTGAACAGATGTTGAGCACAGTCCAAACCTACGGAGCAGCGTGTTAGCTTGTCCATAGAGCACACGGCCTTGTCTGTAAATGTCTCTATCATCTGACAGGTCTGCAGTCACATAGTCCATCGCTGACGTTCAGCCTGTTCCCCGACACAAAGAAGTCAGGGAACATCAACTCGGAGTCCTCTCTGCTCCGCACAGTCACGATGCTGCTTTTCTTATAATTACTGTATATTTTATGTCAAAGTCTCTTCCATAACCAGAGCAGACCTGCAGCAGCACTTGTAGGCCAGCAGTCAGCACAGAAATGACTAAATCATCAGCATACATTAGATGGTGGATGATCCTGTTGCCAACCCCACAGCCTGTTCCACAGTTATTTAAAAGCTTTGACAGATCATCCATGTACACATTAAATAAAAAGGGAGACAGGATGCTACCCTGTCTCACACCATTTGAGACACCGAAGGGATCCGATACGGAGTTTCCCCATTTAACATACATTTGTTGATTAGCATACCAAAACACAAGAATTCTCACCAAACATTTGGGGAGACTCCTCTTATACAACTTGCAAAACAACTTTTCATGATTTACATAATCAAACGCCTTAGAGGCATCAATAAAACACATAAAGGACACAGAGGGTGGTCTTTTTACTTTTTGTGGATGATGGGGCAATGTGGAAAAGAGGGAGAAATTTAGATTTTTTTTGTAAAGAAACTACAGAGAGTGATGCCAGTTGTTGAAACGTGGTCAGATAAATGAGGAATTAATTCAATTTTCAGTGTAGTTTTGTAAAGTGCTTCATTTTCAGAGGAATGCTGCTGTGCTCTGTGAGGGAGTTGTACCAGGACAGATGGTTTTAACTGGTAGCTTATATCTTAAATCATTTTTTTTCCTGAGCTTTACAACAACAAATGACTTGGATGCACAATGTTTATCTTTTGGTTCTTACTGTTCATCCTGTTTGTGACTGGGTCATAGGTCAATTGTACCAAAGACCAAAAAAATAAAAATAAAAATAAAAAACACTGTTATTGTGGTCAGTATGGATCCTCTTTCTACTCTCCCTGACTATAGCCTTTATCAAAGATAACTTTTTAAAATTGTAATTGCTTTTCCATGTTGATGGAAACCAAATGTTGCCAAACTGCTCAATGAATCCAATATGTTCTTTTGACTAAAAATTAAATATAAATAAGATTCAGAGTCAGATTCAGAGTTTCTTTATTGTCATTCACACCACATGTGGTACATAAGGTGGAGTGAAATTATGTACACAGGGTCCCAGTTACATCCAACAATAAAAGTAAAAGAAAACAGTAATAAGATCTAAGATATGAACTAAGAAAAACATAAACTAAATATACACTAAGCACTAATAGCTTAAAAACAATACGTCGAACAGCAGCACGAACATGAGGCTGTGTGAGCAGATGAGCACGAATAAATAAGGCCATGGTCTGCCTGAACTTATTAGGGACGAGTGAAGAAAAGGGAGCACTGCATGTATAACGTGACAAAACAAGAAAACCATTGGTTTATTCATATAATTTACTTTTATTAATCATAAGAAGCTAGATGCTTGATGAGAATTTGTAACTACATTTTGATCCCCTAAGCTCAGTTGTTAGATATAAGAGAAGTTTTCTGCTCAGGATGGAGCAGAGTGCGCATCTTCACACCACTGACTTGTGCAACACATCTGCTTGATTCTGTTTGCTGTTTCTGTGCACGTGAGAGAATGTGTTGGAAGCACTTGTGACAACATTTTGTTTTGAACTGATTTGGATTCTCTGATTCAGCAGACTGGATGTGACCCGTGACTCCTGGTTGTCATGGCTGCTGCAGGCACGGTCCAGAGGAGTATCAGCGATCTGGTTTATGGTACGTGAACTTCACCTCTGGCCGTGCCAGTTTGTGTGTGTGTGAGGGTGGCAGACTGTCGCTGACACAGAGAAGCAACAAAATGAAGAATAATAGATGTGACTTTATGGCTGTTATCTAAGTCTAATCTTTACTCATGAAATTACCGGACCTCTTCGTGTCCTTAAATATTTTGGAAAAGCGATCATCTTAGAGCATGTTTGTGCGGTAAGGGTGTGGTGGAGGCCTCTAAACCAGGGGTGCCCAAACATTTTCCATGAGAAGACCAAATTAAAAGCTATCAGAGGGCTGCAGGCCAAATGCAATAATTTAATAATTTAACCTTCCATTCTGTATAAAGAACATTACAGAACAGGCTGTGGTTGGTGGTGATGGGGGATCTGGTGGGTCGTCTCCTCCCCACACACACAGAATTTTGAATAAAATAGATGCCATTTCCTGCATTTTGGTGTATTCTACAAAGGTTTATTACAGGATAGATTAACATGAAACAAAAGGTTTAAACTCTTTATTGAAATCTCTGACTGCAAAGCTGCAGCTCTGCAGGTAAGAGGGCGTTCACTTCAGGACAAACTGAGGTTGTGGATTGGTCACTTGCTGACGCGCTGGATTGATTGACAGGTGGTTGGACTTGTGCAAAAAAAAAAAAATCATAGATTTTACTGGCCCATTTGAGACTGTCATCATTTATTCCATCTTCAATATTTTGGTGAATCTAAGGTTTGAGAACTATTTCCTTACAAAATCCTAATGCTGTTTTATTTTTCAGAGGTGTTGAGTTTAAATTTAGGGGTGCTTGATCAACCCCCCCCCCCCACCACCACCACCCAAAAAAGAGGCTAAAATCACTACTGAAGCCAGTTCATATTTATAATTCAGGCTATTTTTAAGCTTTGTGTGTGATTTATAAGCATATAAGTGCCGGATCACAGGAAAATGTTTTTCAGTGGCAGAAGCTGTATAAAGCCTGTCAAAATAAAATATGAATTAGTTAAATTAAATAATTTAATGCACAAAATAGCCACTCCAGCTGTATAGTGCCATTAAAGTAATCACTGAGCTGACTTTCCATTTAACAATGAAGTCATACTAAGTATAATATTGAATATAGTATATAGTATAATATAATATAGAATATAGTAATGAGGACAGCTTGGCGGGCCAACTTTGGACACCCCTGCTCTAAACGCATGCAGTTAGACAGAGCGCATGTGCTGAGCGTGCACCCATCACATGTTTCAGTGTTTGCATGGACAACAAACAAGTTTGAAGTTGTAAGTCAGTGTTGGTGCTGTCACTCCTCTTTCTTCTTTCTGAACTGCATGTTTTTACATTTCAGAGGCAGCTGCAGAGCTTTCAAAGGCGTGCAGGGGAAGTGGAGCGCCAATCACAGATGACAGCACCAATTTGCACAAATTCCCCTACAAACTGGAGTAGCTGCTTCAGGTGGGATTTTACTTTCATCGTCACACCAAAAAACCAAACGAACAAATAAACAAACAAACATCCCAGCAAACATTTAAATCACCTAAAAATGATGAATTCTAAAATGGCACCATCTCTATATATTTGGTATATCTAAAGAATTCAAAGAACCTTTTTAAAGAATAAACATATATTTGTCCTTTTGTTTATCTTTTAATTCTTGTGAATAAGTAAGGCACATATTTACACTTCAACCATATTTTTCTTAAGATTTATGTTATTAAGTGAGACTTTAAATTGTAGGGAAATAAATAGGTTTGTTTTGACATAATATTTAGTACACTGACATTAGTGATTCAAATAGAACAAATAGTCATAATGTCTGTGAAGTCTTCAAAACCAGCCACGTGGCTACATCTTTCTTTTCCCATTGTTTTTCTTAAAAATTGCAATATGTGTGTAAAAAAGCAACCAAAAAAAAAAAAAAACTGTTGCATTTTGGAGTTGTAGCTCAAACACGTCTTATTAAAAGAGATGAATTATGAAAATGCATCTCATTAACCTGAAGTGTGCATAAGCAAAATTTGTCTGAAACCATTTGCTTGTCTAGCTGAAGACATCTAGGGAAGAGATGAGCGTTTACCTGGTACTCCCTCATTCTTCAGTGACTGGTGGACACGCTGCAGCAGTGCCAGATGAACCACAGTCACCAGGTGAAGCAGCCCCGCACTTTGGACTGTCGATGTTTAAATCTAGACACAAAAACTAATGAATAATGAATAATAATAATAATAATGATGATGACTTGACTTGAGTAAATATGTGCATGCGTGGGTTTCCTCCGGGTGCTCCGGTTTCCTCCCACAGTCCAAAAACATGCATGTTAGGCTGATTGGCAACTCTGAATTGACCCTAGGTGTGAGTGCAACAGGTCCCTCTTGTAAATGAGTCCCCGTGGCTCAACGAGGCTAGCCTGTATAAATAAAGGTTGAATGAATGAAAATTCCATTTGAGTTCAAAGTGATAATTCCACAGAAAGGGAACGGAAACTCAAGGGTATTCCATGTGATAGCCAAGGGGGTCCTCTGAAAGGCATGGTGACGTCACTCTCTGGAACGATGGGTTGGATCATCAGGAGATGTTGTGATGTCATCTGGATGATGTATTGGACCATTTGGATGATGCAGTGATGTCATCTGGATGAAAAATTGGACCACTTGGATGATGCAGCAGGATGGTGCTCATCTGGACCACAGGATGTTGTTGTAGAATGGTACCCATCTGGTGACTTCTGGTGATCATCTAAACTAAGTTTCTAAGTGCTTTACTCATCTGATAGAATCCTAAAGATAAATCTGTATGCATGCAAATCTAATGTCAACTTAATTGACAAAATAAATTGTTCAAAGTGTTCTGATGCCTCTACTTTTGTGTATGGGTACATAGACAAAAGGGTTTGTAGGCTAATGATTAAATGTTGAAGAAAAGTACAGCATGCACTACAATTTTTGCTGTAAATGTAAGTAAACAAAAATTTGGTAGCTGAGTTCATTTTGTATAACAATTTAGTTTACTAAAGTGGATCACTCATGTACTGAGTGTTGAGCGGGTTTTAAAAACAAACTTTAACACACTAATCAGCTGAGTGTGAGCACAAACAAAAACACAATCCGGCCGACGACAACCAGAAGTAGATCTCCCCCACTTGTGGGTTGTTATCTTTTTACCTTTTGTTTTTGTTTGTTTGTTTGTTTCTTAGTTCCAGTAGTCAAAGAAAGTTGTTTTTGTTTTAAAGTGTATTGTTATTTGGTCTAAGTTTTTTTACCTTGCCTAATAATTTTGAAAGTACATTTTATTTAAAAGATCTGTAATCTTGAACTTTTATTTTCTATTTTAAGAAGAATAAGGTTTATGTTTTGAAGATCTGTGGTTTAGTTAGCGTAATTTTGGTATTAGTTATTTTTTTTAGTTTGAAAATTCTTCTTTATTAGTTGTTTTTGTTGGACTTTGTATGGCTTGATCTAGTTTGAGTACACAACTGGAGATAGTGGTCTGTTATTAAGTGTGTGCTTGTCTAACGTTAAAACACACTTGCTTCTGCCGAGGTCAGACACTTTTCCTCCCTCTCCGCTTTGCTGCTTTGTCTGACTGTGAAACTGCTTAGCTCAGACAGCATTTCGGCACCGTCTCCTGATAATACAAGCTTCACAGAGATCCTCGAGTCGATTGGCCAGAAGCTAACTAGCTTGGATGCCCGACTAGAGTTGGTGGAGATGCTAAATAAAGAATTTCAAGGCCTGAGGGAGTCCTTAGAACTTAGCCAACAGCAGGTAGCATCACTCGCTAGTGAAAACCAGGAGCTGAGGGAAACATTGAAAAAACTCACCGAGGAGATGACGCACCTGTCAGGTGATAATAAAAAAATGAAAGAATCGATCTTGGCTATCCAAGCCCGAAGCATGCGGGACAACCCTGACTTCTCTGGAATCTCGGAGTGAACGGAGGAGGACCCTGAGGCCTCGGTCCGTGACTTCATTCAGAAACAGCTGAAGTTGCCGAGTGACTAGGTTAATTCCATCACTTTTCACCGAGTCCAAGCCTCGGAGGTAAGAAACCTGGAAACAATTGGCTGCGGCCGATTATAGCTAAATTTGAGCATTATAAACAAAAAGAACAGGTTAAAAAGCCGAGGTAGGGAACTGTGTGACACAAACTACAGTTTGAATGACCAATTCCCTGTAGAAATTCTGAGTAGAAGGCGCGTTCTCTTCCCAATTAGGAAGAAAAATATAAACGAAGGCAGAAGAGCTACAATAGCTGTAGATAAACTTTACATTAATGGTCAGCTGTTTAGAGATCCAGAGGTTATTCCTTGGCTCTATTAGTAATATCAATAAGGTAAATATGATTTTCAGTTGATAATACTACTTAAAATTATTAGCTATAATATATATTAATATTACTTACCAGACATATGTAATTGTTCAGCACAGCTCGGTTGGTGTGTTACACAGATAGTGGTGGAACATGGTGGCATGGCACTTAATGTGGTAAGGGGGTTCTTTTTTTTTATTTTTTCTTCTTTCTCTTATCTTTACGTGTTTATTATCATTTCACTTTCTTTTTTGGTCTCTACTTTTCTGACTCAACAATTATTAGCACACAAGCACAAAGGCTCCTATATATCCATATATGGTACATACATAGAAATACTTCATAAAGGAATATATCCATGAATCCATGATTTATCTTCAAAAACAGCACTTAGTTTGTTTATAAATCATAAATAATCAATCATTAAGGATTATGTTTTTGCCTGGGTGTTTTATTATTTGTAATATTTGTGATAATGGGTGTGGTTTAATTATATTCTCACAAGCACAAGTTTGGATACCTTAAGGTTTGTCACATGGAATATTAATAGAGCCGGTAGTCAACATAAAAAATATAGAATCTTTAACCAGATGAAAAGATTAAAGGCACATGTTGTATTACTCCAAGAAATTCATAAATTACCCTCAAGTGAGCTAAAATCTCCTGAGTTTCCTGATGTATTCTCAGCCTGCCATAACTCAAGACAAAGAGGAGTAGCAATATTAATACATAAAAATGTTAAATTCACAGTATTAGACACAGTTATAGACCAGCACGGTAGATATATAATATTAAAATCATCCATAGTCAGCCAAAAATATTGTATTGTTAGCTTATATGGGCCAAATGTGGACGACAACGCTTTTTTTCATGATCTCTTTTCCACTCTATCAAATCACATGGATTGTTCACTGGTACTGGGAGGTGATCTTAACTTTGGTCTAG
>JAVCKU010000003.1:2814000-2824429 GCA_032273985.1 Hypsolebias coamazonicus
CTACATTACCTATGTAGATTGTAAAGAGGGTGGGTCCTAAGACTGAGCCTTGTGGTACACCATTGTTGACTGTTAAAGAACTGGAGAAGGCACCATTGTGTTGAAAATAATCTGTTGTTTGAAGACCAGAGGTCATGTTCTGCTCATCAGGCAGGTGGAGAACATCCAGAGTTAAACATCTCGTTGATGTTTTCAGTTTCTTATCGAACAGAAAGTTTGGGTCACACTTTCACACAGACGTCTTGTCGCAGACCCAAACATGAACGTTAAGACACGATCATCTGAGACGGTGGACTAAAGTTTTTGGACACTTGATCAGTCCCAGTCAGGTCACCTGGAAGAGGGGGTCTGATGTTGAAACCCCATGAGACCTGATGCAATCTTGATGTGTTCCGTGTGTCTGCAGACACCACTGAGCAGGTTTTATCCAAACTTGATGAAAGATTTACATGTGGCTTTTGAAGTGGACATGATACAAGATGGTTGCCACAGAAAACTGACCTACAAAAACATGAACTCAGGTGTAGTTGTGCTGACGTCAGCTGATTGGACAGGTGCAGGTGGGGGTCAAAGTGGTTGGTGATTCAAACCAGAATGAGGAGATGATTGAAGTCCTTCAACAGGAAGACAGACGGGAGTCTCTGTGGTGCGTTCAGGTGTAGTGGAGTCGAAGCAGCTCTTAATAAACCTGTGAGACCCTCAGGTGGGACCTGGACCTGAGTTTGACCTGCTGACCTGACTGAACTGGACGAGTTTTATTGTTCCTCAAAACGTGTCGAACTCTGTCGGGTTGTGTTTTAACAAGATTGTGACATCGTTCAAATGTTGACCACGATGAGTTCAGATGCATTTGGAAAGTTTTTATCTGAAGGAATCTGACAGCAGCTAATTTTGATGTTTCACCGTGAAACACACAAACGTGTTTTCAGTCAACAAGTGCTGTTCGTTTAGAGGAAACCAGAGCAAAGATTAAGATGATTAAAAATAAAGAGGATACAGTTTTTAATATAAATGAACACTGAAAATGATCAGAGATTTGTATCAAACAGGAAGAACAAGCTGATGTTGAACTTTTTAATCAAATAAAACTGAATGTGCTCTCAGAAGAGATGGAAGGAAGGCGCCTAGATGTAGATAGTAGATATTACAGAAGAAGAATGGATGCAGGAGGTTAAAATGAGTTTCCTCTGCAGGGTAGCTGGACTCTCCATTAGAGATGGGGTGAGAAGTTCAGTTATCAGCAGAGACTCGGAGTAGAACCACTGCTCCTTCACATCCAGAGGAGCCAGTTGAGCTGGTTCAGGCATCTGGTAAAGATGCTACCTAGGGAGGTGCTTTGAGAATGTCCAACTGGGAAGAGACCCCGGGGGAGACCCAGGACACACTGGAGAGACCATGTCTCTCAGGTGAACAACTTGGAGTCCTCCCAGAAGAGATGGAAGAGGCTGTGGAGAGAGAAGTCTGGACCTCCCTCAAGCTGCTGCCCCCATGACCCGACTTCAGAACAAGCGGAAGATGATGGATGGATGGATGATTGTCGTAAATTATATTTGATAAAGAAGTTTAAAAAAGGAGTTTGAAAGTTTTTATCTGAAGGAAACACTGACAGAAATTAATTTTAATGTTTCACCATGAAACACACAACTGTTCTCATTCTGAGTGAAAGTCACGCAGCTGAAGATTTACTGAAGCAGAAACAGATTTACAGGAATCGATCAGCAAGAAGTTCACAAATATTTCAACTGCGACACTGAACCATGTTGAGAATGAAAAGGTCATTTTCAAACCGTTGGCAGCGAGACGTCTCTTTAAAGTAGTTCCAGGAGCAAAAGACTAAACAGCAAGTGGTTCAGATCAGAACCAGCTGGAGGAACATGCTACAACTAACTAGGTTCATTAGACCTGTAGACACGGGTCAGTCAGAGGACTGGGGAACAAAAACTTTTTGTGTGGTTGAATCCTTCAGAAGTAAAGATGGGCAGAGGTTCACAGTCTGTGACTAACTGAGTTTAAAGATAGTGCAAAGCAGGGATAAAACATGGCTTTTATTTTGAAAAATGCTATCAGGGAAGCAAATGTAGCACAAAGGAAAGCGAGCCAAAAAGAGAACCCTGTGGAACACCAAGCCTAAAAGTAGAAAAGATTAGCATCAGATGTAAATGAAGTAAAGAAAAAAGAAGTGATGAAATGGAGCGTTGAAAAGTCTCAAGGTGATGTAAAAGATATAAAAGCAGAACACTTCGTTTCCCACGTTTAGTTTATCTGCAAAAACTAATCTTAAAAAAAAAAAGTCTGCACGTCCTGCGTCACCTCTGGTTTGTAAATTACTCCACCTCTGGGTGGGGGGTGGGGGTTGAATCTTTCCTTTAAATTCAGAAGTCACAGAACGTGAGCTCAGTCTCACTCATCATCATCCTCATCTTCACACTGTGGGCTGAGCTCCAGTTTTCAGGTGAGTCAGAGACCAGTGGTGGGCCGTAACAATTTACTTGAGTACTGAAGTACATTTTCTGAGTATCTTTACTAGAGTATTTGTGTTTTGGAGCACTTTTTCACTCCTCTACATGTCAAAGGCAAATATTGTACTTTCAACTGCACTCGTCTTGTTCCTCGATCCTTTTGGCTGAGCTTCGTAATCCTCTGCTGCTGTTGCTCTTTCCTGAAATGCAGTTGTGCAGTGGAGGATTCAGGTTTTATGTCAGATCATCTGTGCAGAACAGTCGTTGTTTTCTAAGCTTCTATGTTAAGTATGGCGGTACTTTCAGTTATCAGTGTTCCTGTTTCCTCTCCTGTGTTGTTGCTGTCACCATCTGCATGCTGAAACATGAATGAATGAATACTGGAGCTGAGGAAAAGACTAAATGTGCATCACCTGTCAGGATTGACATGACTTTACACAAACATGTAAAATGCAGGAAGATAGTTGTAGTTTACAGGTTTTATTAAGGCAGGTGGCGTCAGACAGTTACAAGGTTCTGTAAAATCACCCAAAATACAGCAATGTACTGATTTTATTTATTTATTTATTTATTTATTCATTCATCCATTCTATAATAAAATGCAAAACAATTAACACATAAGTAATTAGAAAACAAAATATGAAATGAAATATAGCAGATGAAGAAAAATCTTATTATTTCTGCCCCTTATTCTCCAATAAACAATTCAAACAAACATTTTCTTTAAATACCAAAACAAAATCTTAGAATATTAGAAAATGTAATGGGTACTTTTAAATACTTGAGTATTTTTTATATGCATGTACTTTTGAATCCTTCAGTATTTTCAAAAGTAAGTACTTCAGTACTTCAACTTGAGTAAACTTTTGAATGAGCAGCTTTGTAGCTGACTAAGATTTGACCATGAGTATCAATACTTGTACTTAAGTACTAGAACTGAGTACTTTGTCCCGAACTGTCAGAGACAAACAGCAGATCTGGGTTTTGACGGTTTCCAGAACGTTCAGCAGTTTCTTTCAGGTTTTACTTCCTAAGCGTTCCTTTGTCTCTTCATGTCTGGTCATAATGTTTTGCAGGATGATGGTGGGACAGACGGACACATGGAAGCCCCTGCAGCTCCTGGTCCTCCTCAGCCTCCTCTTCCTCAGCAGAGAGTTGGGTATGAGACTTTCCAACGTTTCTAAACGGGTTCTGTTTCTGTTCAGAGCAAAGAGTTTGTCCCACGTTCTGTTTCAAACGTTTCAACTTTGACCTCATTGATGCTGAACAAACTGTTTGAACACTGCAGAGGTCAGAGGTCAGGAGGATGAGTCCGCTGCTCTTCATCACCTCAGAGGAACCACTGGCTGGGAGTTTCCTGACAGGATGAAGAACCCTGCAGAACCCAGGTACCAGAACAATAAACTGACGGGACGTTCCCACAGGAAGCTTCAGAACTCAGGTCTGGGTGATGGTTCAGAGAAACTTCTTGACTTCAGACTTTTAGCTCAGATCAGTGAACTCGTCCCGACAGTGGCTCTGACAGATGTTTAGTTCAAATGTCACAAAACTAAAGTGTTGATGTTTGACAGAAACTGACTGATGAAAAACCACATTTATCTTCCTCAAATGAAAACTGTCTCTGAGACGCTCAACATTAAAGACATGACGCTGAAATTTAAACAAGACGTCGTGGAAAAATGACGTTTAAAAATAACAGAAAAGTCTCAGTTTCAATAGACAAAATAAAAATATATTTTAATGTCAGATAAAGACCAAAGAACTTTGTTTCTCAGCTGCTTGAAGATCAACATTATCAGTAAAATTATTTCCATCCAGACTTCAACTTTTTATTGTTTTAACTCCAAAGACATGATTTTAGTTTTACAAAACGACACAGACAGAGAGACATGAAAGCTGTTTTAATGTTGATTTATTCAGATTTATTTACTTCTGACTTTATGTAAAATAGAATAAAAGCAGACTCAGTTATTTTAAGTTTAGTTTTAATTTTCTGAACCAGACTGTGCAGTACTGGAGGACTCCTGGAGGGGGCAGCAGAGAAGAATTTACAGTTTTCAGTTAAAACAAAGATTAAACTTAATCCCATCTAATATTCTGTTATTTTCTCTTCCAGCCTGATCCCAGATCACCTGCTGCTGCACAACGATGAAGTAAATATGATTCAAACTGTTTGTCTTCAGACAATATCACAACAGTTCCTTTTGTTCTCAGTTAAATTCAAATGTTGCCATAAAAAGCAGCAATTCCAGCATTTTGACCAGCAGCAGATTCTTCTCAGGATCTCCTGCAGAGCAACCAAACATCAAAACCCAAAGCAGAACTAAAATCCTCCACACATGATTTGTTTCTTACAAATGACTTCACAGATTTAATTATTTAACCCTCAGAAAGTCTCGTGAGGAAAAATCAGCCAGACGTTGATTTTTGTTTGTGTTCTTTGTTGTTTATATTTTCAAATTAAAGGCTCGTTGTTAATTATTAAAATGTGGTCAGAATTGTTCTAAGAGCTCCAGTAACTCCAGTCCCTTTACTGCTCTCTGGTGTTCCTGCAGCAAAGAATGGACCTTGTTGAAATCAACTATAAATGCATTTTTCATCCCATATTTTCAGACTAAACTCAACATGTTTTTATCTTTCAGGGTCTTTTCTTCTGGGAACATTTTGAGGGACAGACGATGGACGGTTGTCCTCCAAGTGTCTCACACAGTTTCAGACAGAAACTTCTGGTCAGGACAGAAACCTTAAATAAAACAGTCAGGCAGGAAGACAGCGCTGATCCTCTGAAACCAGAACCAGTTCGCACCAAGAGTCCAGACACTGAAGCCTGTGGGTCAGACAGAAACACTGAAGTGAAAAGATCTGGAAGTTCTTCAGAGGATGGACTTGATGGAAACAAAACCACAGACATCCAAGAGTTTCTGATCCACGACCTGGAAGCAGCTTCAGAAAGAAAGCAGGAGAATCATCAGCTGATGGATCATCCAGACTCAGGTTCCTGGTACCAAAGCCCAAAAAGAGCAGCTGATCCCGTCCCACAGTTTGACCATCAGCAGATCCTCCTGTTACAAGATGACCATGTGGTCCAATCAGCTGCTGCTCATCTTTACAACAAACATCCATCAGTCAGTTCAGTCCATGTTCTTGATCAGAACCAAAGACCCAAACAGGTGAAAGGTGAACCGGTGCCTCTGTCAGAGAACAGCAGCCTGGTTCTGGTGGGTCACGGAGCCAGAGACGGTTCAGGACAGACGAGGATCTCAGGGTTCACCTACAGAGACGTGGCCAGGATCATCCAAAGCTGCTCCAGGATGGGTCATCGGATCAGAACCACTACAGTTGTGGCCTGTGACGTGGGATCAGACCAACAGTTCATAGAAGATCTGCTGAAGAAGCTCCATGAAGCTGGAGTCCAGACTGAGTTACACCTGTGGAGAACAGTGGTCCAGGTCACAGAGTCCGGACAGATCATCAGTCAGGACATGTCTCCAGATGGACCACAGTGGAGACATGAAGACTCCACCAAGAAGGTGGTGGTGACTGTTGGGAAGAACGGAGAGCTGAGAAGAACAGAGTCCTTCTGGAAAGGAGAAGCTGTTTTTACCAACAGGACTGACTTTCTGCAAACTGGTGCACAGAAAGGCTCCACCAAGAAGGTGGTGGCGTCTGGTGCACAGAGCAACGTCATGAACGACTGGCCAGATCAACCAAAGACATTTCTTGACCCTAACATTTTTAACTACATGGACCAAAACCATGTCGAGCAGTTAAAAGAACGTTTTAATGAGTTAGAAAGTTTTTCTTGGGCACTGTTTCACCCAGATCCACCAGCACCACAGACACTTGATGTCAACAACCCAGAAGACTTCAACATAGGAAACTTTATATTAGGAAAAAGATCAAGTGGAGGAGGTCAGATCCAAATCAATTGGATGAAGCCGGCAGAAGTACAACAAGAACTTCAACAGTGTTTTGTGATCAGGGTTGGAGGAGACATAAGAAACATCATCCGTCACTTTGCAAGGAATAGAGAAAACAGAAACACATACCTGATGGTCAACAACTGGATATTTCTAGTTAATCCTGGCGACATGTACGTGTTTCCTGTTGGAAAACAGATTCAAAATAATGAAAAGGCAGAAAATATCATGAGAATGATTGAAAACCAGGCACGAGCAGGGAGTGAAAGTTATACAAGTTTAAGAGGAAATATTCCAGATGATGTCAAAAAAGGTTATGGTTATTATGTGAGATCTCTTTTCACTGGAGAACCTAGTCATCAAAAAGACCTTAAGACTGAACTCTTCATGACCTGGTACTTCACAGCCTCGTGTATCATTGAATCTGCCAGAAATTTCCGCACTTTTCCTTTGACTCTCATGGTTTTGTTCATGGATGAGACAAGTGTACCAGAGACCCCAGATTTTTGGTTTAATCAACATCCGATGGCCAGAGGAGGCAGCTGGATCAATGAAAACAGAAGAGGATTCAGTGGCTGTGCAGCGCCGTCCGTCGATGTTCTGACTGAAGCAGAGAGAAACAAACTTGTTGAAGTTCTGAATTATGAAAAGCTGGTGTTAAAGAAATGGCAAAATGTTCTTCCACAGCCTAAAAAGAAACTTGATCCTCGTGATTTGGAACTGGAAGGGATGAAACAAATTGTAGAAAGATATTGTCCAGTACCACAAGTTGATGAAAATTTTTTAGAAAACTGCCAAACATTCCTAAACTCGGTGCAGGAGGGAGCAGGGGGGTCCAGACGTTCGTCCTCTCCCTTAAATTTTTGAATCAAGTAGATGCTATTTGCTGCATTTTGGTGCAACCTATTTTAACGAGTTGTGAAACATTTACTTTTACCTACATTTGCAAACACAAATAAATTACTATTTTAAAGAGCAACAACAGGCTTTGTGTGAATAGAGCAGCTCTCATTCTGTCAAGCCCCCACCCCACACACACATACACACACACACACACACACACACACACACATACACAATTAAGTTTTGAGCCAAACATTTCTCTGCTGATTTCATTTGTAAAAGAAATAAAAACTCTATCATGTTGATTTTCTGTATCTCAGATTGCTGGTAACCTTCTCACTATTTTTTCTTTTTGCATATTGTGCAAGACTTTCCTTCTCACGGACCTTATGGTTCTGTGTGGTGATGAGATGTTCTTTCCCCAAAGTCTCTGAAACTTTGTGCGTTCCTGAAAACAGTACCGATGTTCAGAAAACAAGGTTGTGCTCATGAATGTGTCTGACTTTTATTCAGCGCTCTTACTTTTTTATATTCCTGATCTGCACGACAGCATGAAAGCCTTCGAATAAAGAACTTGGACAAAACTTGATCTTTGTCTTTATTGTCTCAGCTCGTCCCACTGCCTCATTAAAATCCACAACACATTCCTGCGTCGTTGCAGCCTCAGTTACAACTGCCTTATCCGTTGTCCAACAAAGAACAATCCATCCATCCATCCATCCATCCATCCATCCATCCATCCATCCACTTATTAAAGTAAATTGTCTTTTCACCATCTAGATCATTGTTATTTTGACAAATTAGCACCATTTTTTGATACATGATTAATGTGAATAATACACATCAAACATTTCTCTCATATTTCTTTTCACTGCAGCTGAGCCTTTTCATTTATTATGTTTGAAACGTATGCGTGAGTTCACATCAGTAGTTGTGCACGCTGTGTAGAGCTTTCTGGAGACGCTCCTGTGCGTAAAGTATGGCAAGCCAAGTGGCCCATTAATAGCTACTTTTACCACGTGTCTGGCTAATAAATGGGCCTCTTGGCTAGCCATCTAGATGACGATCATGTAATTCTCAAAATTGAAAATGAGAAATTAATGAGAGTAAGTTCCACAAAATTCCTGGGGGAAATGTATTTATAAAATTTAAGCTCGGATCTGGTGGAGCATATACGTTAATAAAAGTAATCAAAATACCCTCCAAATATCCCTTTATTAACACAAATTTTCCCTCCTTGTCCTTTTTCTCTTGAATACAATTTAAGTAAAGCCTGCTTGATATTAAAATGGTCACCCCTCTTTTAGAGCCATGAGTACAGGAAGATGAATACTGGTTGAATTTCCATTTCTCAAGTTTTTCATGGTCAGACTGTGTTAAATGAGTTTC
This sequence comes from Hypsolebias coamazonicus, assembly GCA_032273985.1. Taxonomy (NCBI): domain Eukaryota; kingdom Metazoa; phylum Chordata; class Actinopteri; order Cyprinodontiformes; family Rivulidae; genus Hypsolebias; species Hypsolebias coamazonicus. The sequence continues at coordinate 2,822,612 of JAVCKU010000003.1, forward strand.
CTGTAGGAGGGCTACTTCTATACCTTCCTTTTTTAATTTCAACATTATTTTATTTTTCTTAATGGGATTCCCCAGTCCGTTGACATTATAAGATACTAATTTGATCACTTTAACACTCTGCATTGAATACATAATACATAACTGCAAAATAACAGCGTGTGAATCAGGTCTCCAGGAAGCTATTTAAAGCTTGTGGACAGAGTCTGGGTACATATTACATACAATTTATAATATATTAAAATAATAGCACAATACAACATCAGCACAATAAAACATCAGTCATCATAGAAATTCCAAATCAAAGAGATTATGTTACCTGTGATCAATCAGTTCCAGGTCTTACAAGTGATCTCAAGTATATAAACAGAGCAATTTGGGTTTTAACTGTTCTTTGAAGGTGGAGATGAATTTCAACTCTTTTAAACTCTTGTCAACTCGTTCCAAATCTGTGGGCCCCTCCCAGAAACGGTTTGACTAGTTATTTTAAGTCTTCTAAAATTAGATAAGATGTTTTTTCCTGGTTTCATAAGTATGTTGTGGACCGCTGATTGGAACGAGCTCTGTTAATCTATTATTAGTTTTATTTACAATATGAAACATTTAAACAGGCGTTCTGAAACACATTTAATGCTGTTAGCCGAAGAAGACCAAAACGATGAAATAGATGGGATGTGGGGGCGTTATACTCAGATCATGACACGGCTCTTATCTTCTTTGGAAGACTTTCAAGTTTCTTAAGATAACTAGGGTAAGTACTGCACCATATAACGTTACAGTATGTGAAGTGTGGCTCAATGAGAGTTTTATAGATTGTTAAGAGTGTGGATAGAGGCAAATAATATCATAATTTAAAAAACAAGCCAACAAATTTGGACAATTTTGTTAGGAGACACTCGATATGCAATTTAAAATTTAAGGATTTGTCTATGTGGACCCCCAAGAATTTTGTGGAACTTACTCTCATTAATTTCTCATTTTCAATTTTGAGAATTACATGATCAATAAGAGATACAGTAACTTGTTACTCTTGAACCAGGTATTTATTTATTTTTTCAGTTCTGCATTTACTATTTCCTCCAGTTCTGAAGGATTTTTATGTGGAAAAACAAGTTTGTATCATCAGCAAAAAATGAGCTTATGAAATATTTTGGAAGAATTTACAAAGTCACTAATATAAATTAAAAAAAAATGTAATGGTCCCAAGATTGAACCCTGGGTGACCCCATGTTTGATATCTCAAATTTGGGATTTTTGACGGTTTAGAATTACACAGTTGTCTGCCAAAAAGACAACTTTTAAACCAATTGTATGCCGTTGCTCTTATCTCATATTGGTGCAGCTTACTCAATAATATATCAAAATCCACTGTATCAAAAGCTGTATCAAAAGCCTTAGAGAGGTCCGGAAAGATGCCAACACCGTAATCACCCTGTTCAACTGAATCAATAATTTTTTCAATAAGGTCCAAAATAGCCAAACTGGTAGAAATATTTTTACTGAAACCATACTGTGAATTTGAGAGAATCAGTTGTTTATCAAAGTATTCATTTAATCTACAGTACTATGTACAACTCTTTCGAGTATCTTAGATAAAGTTGGAAGAACAGAAAAAGGGCGATAATTACCAATATCCTTTTTATTTCCAGATTGTAAATTGGAATATTTTTGCAAATTTAGCCATTTTAGGCACCACACCATGGAGTAAAGATAGTTTGATGCAATATGCAAGAGGTTTAACAACTGAGTTTGAAATTGCATGCAGGATTTTACTGCAAATCCCATCAGCTCCAGCTGTATAAGAACCCTTTAGATTTTTAA
>JAVCKU010000003.1:2840873-2853993 GCA_032273985.1 Hypsolebias coamazonicus
TGACCTACATTACCTATGTAGATTGTAAAGAGGGTGGGTCCTAAGACTGAGCCTTGTGGTACACCATTGTTGACTGTGTTGAATGTGGATTACTCGCAGGCGCAGCTTCCATCACCCCACCTGAGTTCATTATGTCAGTTTAACTGAAGTGTATGTTCGTGTTGGGTAATGCTGATGAGCTACAGCGGCCATCTTGAATCAGACATAAGACGTCCCATCATGATTTCATTAAAGTCTGCCCAGTGGTTATCGTTTGGTAACAAACAGGCAAAATCATTATTGCCCACCTTGTCTTATTATTAAAAGATCAGCAGGTTTTGGGGATTGCAATTTAACACAGCACCTTAAAAGATGTTTTTTTTTTTATTACTTTTTTTTTTTTTAACAGGACATGAAAAGTGAAAGCCTTGAAATGTCATCTTTAATATAATGAAGAAGCATGAATGTGTGGCTTATCTCACTGGAACAGCACGTGTAACACCAACTCTTCATGCAACAAGAAGGATTTAAACTTAATATTTAGAACCTGATTCACATTTTTTATTTATGTTGTTTATTTATTAACCAGGCAAGTCTCATTGAGATCACATATCTCTTGCCTGAAGGCAGTCTAACATTGTAATTTAATTGTTGCCATTTCACACTTTTATTATTTTATTACTGTATATTGAATTAATGTATATTTATTTATTTTTTATTTTTTTTGGGTGTACTGTACAGTACTGTACTTGGATTTTTGGGGGAGGGAACAGCACTGCGCATGTCCTTGATGACGACACTTCTTGTTTTGTTTTAGTTTTTATGTTTTATTTATCTATTGGATATTGTTGTTGTGCACTATTTTTTGCTACATAGCTTTATTTTAAATACATAAAACTCATCTATGTAAAAAAAAAGGTAAAATATTGTTAAAATTGTTATGAAATCTGCATTGTCTTCGTGTTCAAAGTCTCGCGAGAATATTCGAGACGTGCATCCGGTTAAGGTTCGTTTGAAGGTTCGTATGGTCCGTTAAATCAAAAATATGTTTAGTTACTCCAACGTACGTGTCGATTGTTTACTCACCTGCTACCCGTTTATGTATGACGTCATTTTTATTTATTGGTTACTGACTTAACTGATTTTTTAGTCATTTGTCGTGTTAGCGTCGTTATGTAACTGTTAGCATTGTTAGCTAAAAACATAGCTTCTGAGTGTTTGAGTTGTTTTTTCTCTTTTATGGTGTGTTGGCACACGTAAAATCTAAAATAAATACATTCCGCCTAAAATAGCCCATATCTAGTAAATAAATAAAAAAAAATTGAAAGGAGTAAATATTTTGGAGTTCTCATTGTTTGCTCCATCTTTTAGTTTTAGAATGTTTTGATTGATAGATGACGTTCCTTATTTAAAAAAAATGTCTCGCAAACAGTTTATTATGTCTAGATGCTGGAATCACAGTTTTCCTACTCTTTTTTTTTTTTTGCAAGAAGTTTATGTGTAAATTCACTAAAAAGCTGTGCTTTAGGTTATAACATTTAAAGGAACATGTGTTTGTGTGATCCTTCAGATTTCTGCTCCAACAGACCCCTCAGACTGGGCTGATATGACGAAGACGAGGAGGAAGGTGGTTCCATCGGTCAGTTTGTTTACGTCTGTATGGAGGACGTGATTCTACATTATCAGCCTGGATCATCAGACAGGCTCAGCTCCCTCTTAGAGAGAACAGAGCAGCTGCTGAAGCCTTTCACCTGTCGGACGCCCCCGGTCTTCACCCTCTGGTTTCCCACCACTGCAGGAGACCACCGGCTGCCCCTCAGACCTGCCAAACCTGCTCCATGTATCTCCTCCACTGATGTCCTCACAGTGACGGCATGTGAAACAGAAAACAAACCACAGGGAGACATCAGTGATGGCCTCACAGCTGACGTCCACAGAGTCTGTGCAGAAACTCTGCATGAAAACCCAGAAAAAACTGGAGACACTTTCAGTGTCTCAGAGACGCCAAACAATCTCATCCCAGAGAGAGAAACCACCGCACCAGAAAAAGATGTTCCACCTATCGGACGGTCCTGGACCATATTCACGCAGAGACATGTTCTGCTGCGAAGCTCCCAGCCCCTGTCTGAACGGTTCCGTCACATGGTGTCCGTCCAGGCGCTCCACCTCCACCAGAGGGCCAAGTGGGTGATCACCAAAGACAACTGCAGGGACATTGAAAAAGTCAGTCCATTATTCCAGTGAAACAGCTGCTTCAAATGACATTAATGTTGTCTAAATCTAAAGTTTTACTCATCAGGGCATAATCAATCATTTGGTCTTTCTCGGGTCTAAAAGAGGTAAATCCAACCTCAGGTGAACTAAAACACAACTTTTTTTTCACCACATCATTATTTATTGATTCAAAATGAAGTCAGTATGCAATAATTGGATAATTACACTTGTTTTTCTTTTAACAATATTTTCATAAATATTTAAAGTTTTACTTCTTATTATTGATGTCCTCTTCTAGTGTTCCTGTCTTCAGTTGAGACATGAAGACTTTGTCAGGCAGAGCATCATTTGAAAAACAAAAACTTTAAAAAAAGTCATTTGGAAAGATTAAGTGACTTATTAAATTATTAGTAAGAATTAAAAGTTGTAAACAGATGTAAATGTTTGGATTAGGCATTCACTCTTTGTTTTGGCTTTTTTTGACATCACACTGATGCAGAAAGTAAGATTTATTACTATTAAAGACGGTTTAATAAATTGATTAATACAGTTACACATTACACAAACATTAGATCTTTAAACATAAAGAAGGTCCATTCTGAACCACAGACCGTTCAAACTGACCTCGATGCACCAGAACCCCCGAGGATCAGCTGACTCTTGTGAAAACAAAGTATTATGGAGTTATAAGCATCTATTTTTGAGACCAGGAGGACAGGACAGGTGTGTGATCCACCTGTCCACGTGCAGTTCAGGAACTTCTTATCACACTCTGCAGACTTTAAATCCTGCTGCCTGCCGCAGGACGGACTCTCAGCAGCTTTTAGAGTTTAATCTTCTGGAAACAGAAAAGCTGAAGCATAAATCTGCCGTCATGACGTGTGGTTTATGTTTCTGCTGGGACTGTGGATCTTTATCAGGTCACTTTTCCACTGGCTTCAGTTGTTGGACTCAACACCGCATCAGATTTAACTCCAGTGAGGACAGAGTTTGTTTCTACAGCTGACCATAAACAGCTTGTGTCTGTTTCGTCTCTACTCTGTTTTCATTAAGGATTAACGGCATTAATATTTTTCTGTGCAGTTGATTACGGTATTTATTATTGAAAATAGTGTCCCTGGTTTTCTTAAAGCAAAACATTACATCTTTAAGTTTCCTGTTTTGATAAACCAACAGTTTTAAAGCTGTAAGGTATTTTCTGTCATCATCAAAAAGAAATATGAAAAATCTTTACTTTTTTTAAAATCCTTAAATAAGCTACTGATGAATTTTAAAAGTAAATATTTTGAAGAATTTGTTGCATCTAGTTTATAATATATGAGCTTTTTCTCAAAGTTTCTATGTTGGTGTTTTTCTTAAAAATGATGCAAAACAACAACATTATCATTTAATAAATTATTTTAGTTGTGCAGCTGGAAACATCTGTTCAGTTGTAAAACTTGATGATTTAGTGAGAAATCTGTTTTTGGGACATCCTGCCTCCTCACCTGTCCATCCTCCTCCCCTCCAGGTGTGGCGTTCTCTGAGCCGCTCCGTCCGGAGCTCCAGGCTGCCGACGTGTAACGCCAACATCCAGAGGGAGCGGGCGGAGATCTGGGTGTTCTGTGACATTCTGTACTCGGAGCAGGTGGGACGGTTCCTGAAGGACGAGCTGCAGCTGTCAGGGAGGATCAGCCTGTCGGTCCGTAAGCTGGGAAACGTCTTCAGTGTGTAGAGAAGCTCACGGTGGGATTCATCTGGACTTTTACTCCTCTCCAGATGTTTGAGGCACTGTACTGAGGAGTGGAGCCTGAAGGAGGCAGTAAAGATCAGTCCACACAATGATTTGTTTACGCCTCAGTATCCTGGTTTAGACTTTTATTATATTCAATGGTAAATACAGAACATTTAACTTATTTATATGTAGGTTAAACTGGTTAACCTTTTTGGTTGTTATCTACCTAGATGATGGAGCCTACAAACCTTTTTTATATGTAGGTTAATTCACTGAAATAGAAATACACTGGAGTGGCCAACCACCAAACCAATGAGGTGAGAATTTGTGCCAAAATTTGTGCCACCATCTTGGTAGGTGCTACATAAGGGTCCTTACTTTCAGCCAGCATGGCAGCAGACTGGAAATATTTAAAGAAAAAAACCAGAATCCAAGGAGCCCAGCGTTTCTGACTTAAATGTTATAATTTTCAGAACTGCTGCTTCATCTTCTACCGCTTTATCTGGCGTCGGGTCACAGAGATATCAGGTCCAGGAGAAAATCCAGACCTCCCTCTCCTCACTGTCACTCTCCAGCTCCTTGTGAGGTGTTCTCAGACCAGAAAAGGTACATAATCCCCCTCAGAGAGTTCTGGGTCTGACCTGGGGTCTGCACAGTGGGACATGCCTGGAAAACCTCCACATTTAGGCATTTTACCATACCAGAACCTGAACATGAAATAATAAGGTTTTCTATGTATTTTCTCACTGTACATCATTTTAATACCAGGGCTCATCAATCCCTCTGGACTAGTCTGCGATGATTTCTGTGAAATATGAGAGTCAGCATGTTCCATATACTGTAATCAAAAATATAACATCAATATTAGAAACATTTGTCTCAAATATTATCCATTAGTCAATAAACCTGTTATCTGTTTTATTGGTAAAAGATTGGTTAAAAAATAACTGATTTGTGTATAAACTAGACAAAATGTCAGTTACGTAGTTAAATCCTGAAGTGAATCATAAGGATAAATATTTCTGGCATGAGGAAAAACAACAAACGTAGTTAAATTGTGTCATCTGGACCAGCCTCTTTAAGTGAGAAATGTTTCGTCCCTCATCCAGAGGACTTCCTCAGTCTACGGCCTGACAGCCAGATCTGTCCCATAAGTAACCTTCACAGGAACAGCCTGAGGACGAGGCTGTTTCTCTTTCTGTGTCTGTGAGTAGCAAGTCGGCCATTCGGCCTAAAACATTTGATTGTTGTTCATGATTCATTCAACCTTTATTTAAACAGGTTAGTCCCACTGAGCCACGAGGACTCATTTACAAGAGCGGCCTGGATTTTAATAGAGTGATGACAACGACAACACTAGACAATCAGAAAGGACACATATAAATTTATTTATTTTAACAAATGAAAATAAAACGGTAAAGGAAAAGTAGTGAAGAAACAAAAAACAGCTAGGTTGTGAGGTGGTTTCGTGATGATTGATTGTTTTGGATGAGTGTGTGTTGCACGTGTTAAATGTCTTCTGAGATTCCAACAGGAGGCTGGCTTGAAACACAGGAGTGAAGGTTACCTATGGGACACATCTGGTTGGCAGGCTATAGACAGGAAGTCCTCTGGATGGGGGACAAAACGTTTTCCACTTAAAGAAACTGGTCCAGATGACACGAGTTAACCTTTGTTGTTCTCTGCCTGGATGATTGAGCTTACAAACCTTTTTGTATTGTGAGGAAAAGATATACAAGTTTTTATTAGTAGTCTGAAATAAATGACCAGACACTGGTAGCAGAGCTGTTTATAGAAAAATATGTAATTACTTTAAATTTACCCCAGCCGTGTTAGTGCGATGTGTAAATATTTTACCTTCAATACTGCTCTCTTCTCACAATATACAGCATGTTTGAAGTCAAAGGACTGTTTCTTTATGTTTCTGAAATAATGATGCAGCATGCAGCTCACACAAGGCGTGACCTCTTCATGCAAACAGTACGAAATGTAGCACCTAACAAGATGGCTGCCATGAAGCTCACCAAGCGCCTGTAATGATTGTTCCTGTGTATTTCAGGCTCCAGCGTGACCCGCTTCCTCATTTCTCTGATTGATTCTGTGATGTTGGTGAAGTGCAGCTGTTTTATTAATGAGAGTCTGTGCTGCCTCGGCAGATTATATAATATATAAGACCAACAGCTGCAGTGGTCCAGATGTTTGCTTCTGACTCTACTTTGGGCTGAGCGCTGCTGCTGACCCAAATCACTTGAAGTCGCTCATCTCTAAATGTTTATTGTCAGGACCTGCACACCCATAAACCAAATGAATTATTTTACAGATTAGGTTTAACCGTTAACTCAGTCCCGTCTTTCAACCGTTGACTACAGACGGAGCTCCTCACAGTGTGGAGCAGTTCTGGGTTTCTCTGCTCAGATGTGTTCAGGAGGCTGCTGGGATCAGCTTCGGCTGGAAGTGGAACCTGAGTTTAAGGTGTGTGAGCTGGATTTGTCACATTACTTTTTAATTAGGAGCTGCTCGTGTTACAACAGGTAACCACTCTGCTGCAGCGCAGACGTCACCTGCTGAAACTGACACCCAGCTGCTCAGAACCGGACGGAACTCACGAGTTTTACGAAACAAAGCAACTGGACTTCTGCTTCTGCTGATGTGTGTTTTTTTTTTGTCTTTGTCTAGGAAGCTTTCTCTGTTCAGAACTGAAGTGTGGAGTTCTGAGCTTTATACTATATATATATATTTTTTATATTTTTGGGTTTGTCGGGTCCTGGATGAGGGAAAATGTTCACCAACACTCAGATGACCTCAGATATTTATATTTTGTTTTTATCATTTAAACCCAGAAGTGGTGTCATGTGTTCACTCTTTGTTCTGAGGGGTCACATGACATTCACAGCTAATCAAATTATTTTAGCAGAAGCTAACTGGAGACAGAAAGTGGAACATCACTCGACCTTTAATCTGTTCACGTATAAAACATGTTTGATTTTAGCCTTGTTTATTATTTACAAGTCTTACAAACACAGTGGAAAACTTTCTTTCTGTATTTTTTTGTGCTGAAATGTTTCACCTTCCATCCAGAAGACTTCATCAGTCAAGGAAACACACAACACAAAACTGATTCTTCCCCCAACATCTTACTCCAAAGTGAAACAAACCAGTTATGTTGGTGCTAAGATGGTCTCTGTGGCACGCCCCCTCCTCCGGTGCCGGCCCTCTTCCTCATCGACAGGCATGTCAAACTGGTTCAAATCAAACAAAGTCCATGCTCAATAATCCAGGTATACAATCCAACAGTTTTCAGTCAGGTCATCTGGACAGTTTTTTTTTTTTTTTTTTTTTTTTTTTTTGGGATGTTTCACCCTTCATCCAAAGGACTTCATCAGTCCGAGCAGCCCCAACAAACTGAGTCCCACAAGCAGCACACTCGCATAGTGGATCAACCAGTTTGCTGGTGATGAGCTGGTTTCTGGGGCCCATCCTCTCCGCCGTCGACTCATCTGAGGCAGATATACCCAAAGCGGTTCAAAATATCAAAGTTCATGCTTTAAAAAAATCCAAATCAAAGATGTGTTATTAGGTTTGATAAACAAAATAGTTTAATTTATATGTGCCCCCATAAAAAACACCATGGCTCCCTTGTGCCACCTTTTGCACACTAATCTCGTTCCTCTGGATGGTCAGCGCTGAAGCTTTGCGTCCACAATGTTCTGAATGTGGTTGTTGGCTGGGGCCTTTCTGTGGGGAGTTAGCATCTTCTTTCTGTGTGTGGGTCAATTTTATCAGACTACTCTGGTTTCATTCTAGTCTACAACCATGAATGTTAGCTTGATGGTTTTACTATAAACTGACCAGAGGTGGTGTGTCTGTGTTGACCCTGTGATGGACTGCCGGTCCACTGGCAATCCATCCCTTGTTGACTGTTGGCATAAGCTCCCCACCTCACTCCTTGCAACGAAAAAGACAAATCAGATAGACAGGTGGATAGACAGACGGGTGCTCTGGTGATTTTGCACCATTTATATGTGCCGTTTGTTTTTTAACGTTTCAAAAGAGACTTTTGGTGCTAAAAATAACAGCCGTGTTTAGCTGCCAGTTGCAGCTGTGTTTCCTGCCAGGGAGGAACTCGGGCTGCACGGGTGGTAACGCAGGATGTGAATTACCCCTAAAACATCAGCAGCTGAGTTCCTGAGTGGAAAGGAATCACAAAGACTACAGAGCAGGTGATGAATTGCATTCATGCTCTAATGAAAAAACGTACGATAAACTTGCAGCTTGTCAGTGTTTATCGCGGAGTTCTGAAGTGTTTGACACACCCAGAGCAAACCAAGCACTGCAACGGCTAATGTCAAAAAGGGAGTTTTATCATCTAATTTGATCAGCAATGAAACATGAAGACTCAGAGGATAGAGAGAGAGAGAGAGATCAGACAAGATCTGCGGAGAAGCCTGGACTTTCTCATTATTTACAAGTTCCTTTATTTCAGCAGGATCTCCTCTCTCGCCAAGGTCAGAGGTGCACCTCAGGAATGTGTTTCCTCTGTACAAAAAACAAAACAAAACATTTTTTTTCCCTCAGATTTTCAGTTCATACTGTTGTCCTGCTGTAATAAAAGCTAGCTTTTTAAAAACAAGCTGTGGCCTTTAGTTTTAGGACACGTTTACAGAGATTTCTTTAAATTGGTTTTGCATCACTCTCCTGAAAAACACATTTTCTTCACTTCCATCCACGCATAATGAAATTTTACCTAAACTGTGTTTTGTAAAGCAGATTAGAAGCAGTCATGTGATATCATCAGATGACTCCTGGGTCAGGAAGCTCCTACTTTCCCGTGCAGTGAACCCGGGCACAGCTGTAGCTGATCTTTCCCCTCGTTCCCACAGAGGCCCAGCCTGAATGGAGCCTGTTTATGTGTGTGTCCTCTGTGACTTGAAGATGACCCAAAACACTTTCACCTGTACTTGTCAGTCAGTCAGGAGGTCCCTCCCAGGCCCCGAGGCTCTTGACCTTTCCTGCTGGAGACTTTGAACAGTCATGACATTCAAATCAACATTCCTTCCTTGTCAGGCCGTTCAGACTCAAGCAGGAGGAGGAATCCACAAGAGGAAGGACGATGAGAACATTTGAGCAGTGGACAGAAAGTCCTGAGGAGAGCCAGAAGAGACAGGCGTGTGGAGATGGGAAGTGATATGTGACCCAGCAGGAAAACCTGGGACACCTGCTCTCTGTAGCAGATTCATCCAACAATAACTCACTAGAACGTTAGTGAGAACTGCACTTTTCACGTGGCCTTGAAAATCTGTTGTAATTCATTATACATGGTACGTACACCAGGGGCGATTCTAGAATCTGACCTTTAGGGGTGCTTAGCCCCCAGTGCTGATAATGGCTCTTGGCTTAAACAATAGCTATGTTTACATGAACATAAGTAATCGAATTGAACGGCCATTCGGAATAAAAATGTGTCATGTAAACGCCCCATTCGGATTATTTTTTGTTTATTCAGCTCGATCCGAAATAATTTGTAATCAGAATGAGATGGGTGGTTTATGCCGATTCATGATCCTAATGGTGCACACGTAAACACTTACTCAGTTCAAGAAAGTTCATGCTCAGTAATCCAGGTGTCAAATCTGATAACTCTCAATCAGGTCATCTGGACAGTTTGGACAGTGGTCAACTGTCCAGATGACCTGATTGAGAGTTATCAGACTTACTCAGTTCATTTTTAGTGCCCATGTAAACAATACATTTGATTTATTTAATTGAAAATATTTCAATCGGGTCAAAGAATTTTACATACATAAGTAAACACTTGCTATTTTAGAGAGCTCGGCACAACAAGAAGTAGTGCTAAGCTAGCAGCGTGCAATATAGACGTGCTAGCTAAGATGCTACAGACCTTACGTTACATCTTAATGTAACGCTCTGATTTACATTACGCAACCTAATAAACACTTTGTACAAAATCAGTTCAGTGTTAACTGATCATAACAAACAAATAAACCATAAGTTGCAACATAGATGTATGCACGTTCTTTGTACAAAATACACAAAACAAAGTACAATTAGCTTTAATCGTTAACCTTTAATTTAACCATTAAGCACACAATGTAATTATGACAGAAAATGGAGGATTTACTTGCAGTTACCTTTGAACTTGTGGTACTTCCTGTTTATCACTGTTGGGTTCAGCTGCTCATGCGGTCTGCCGCAGGGCTTTATCCAACTTTTACATTTTTCAAGACTTTGTTTAGTTTTAGAAATAGAATAAACTGTATTCCACAATAAAAGCAGGGCATTTCAACTAAACTGTTCAGTGGGGGCACAGTTACTGAAAGCCAGCAGCTCAGGGGCCGGACATCCAGCAATTAAAGTCATTATGTAAATTAACCAAGTATGACAAAGATCTGTTACCTTTTAAATTTGTTTATTTTGTTGCATTGAATCATAAATGCAATCAACAGAATCCAAACCAGAACTGACTAAAAACTTTTTGAAGGCGTGCTGAGTTAAAGTTTAGGGGTGCTTGAGCACCCTTAAACAGAGGCTAAACTCTCCACTGACGTACACACAGTGAACCAGGATTTGAGGTAGCAGAGGTCGTCCATTTTCCTCTCTCCTTTGTCCTTTCTCCTGGCACATCACCCTTTCATCTGAGCTAGCGGCAGCTACCATAATAACCCACCAACCAACGGCAACGATGAACATCGGGGGCAGGAAGAAAGGCCAGCAGAACCTGGGGATGGCTCTGCTCATAAAAAAGATGCCTGGAATAATGGGAAAGGAATGTGGTGCAACGACTCCCCTGGGCCCGCTCCAGCCGAAGGCCCCGCTGGCTCGCCAACAACAAACGGGAACGCTCGAGGAGAGCAGGGTGCACACATAAGGGCTTTCACAGCACATCCCGCTCCCCTCCACCCCCCACATACACACAAACACACACAGAGATCCACACATTTACCACCCCCCACCCTCCTCCCCCTTCCTGTGCCGACCTACTGGAGTCGGCTGTTGTTGTTGGCTGCCTGCCGTCTTTGGAAGAATCGCGCCCTCTCTCTCTCTCTCTCCCCCTCCTCACTCCTCTTTTCTGTCTGTCTTTCTCACTGCCATGGTAATGCTGATGAAATGTCATCCTCGGATAAAGTTTGGGAAAAACATCTTTACTATCCGCTCTTGTAAGAAAATAACCCTGTTCTTTGAGAACACTCCTGCATTTAAACACATTCTGTGCAAAAGTTCTTGCCCACATACTGTTTTTATGTACATCTGTTCAAACCATTGCTTTACATGTGTGGATTTTTCTTAAGATCATTGGGCTAATTGTTTAATTTTGCCTTAAAATGAAGGGCTTATTGTAAACTTCAAACAATTCTAGTTGTCAAATCCTAGTTTTGACCTTTAGCTCATGTAATCATGTATCCGTGTGTGTTTGTCTCGACAACATGAGCAGCATGCACTTGAGCCAGGTAGGAAAGCCCCTTGTCTCCTGTTCATTGAGCTTGACACATGCACAGCACGCACAAGGATGCTTTAATTCTTTTGCACACATTTGCAAGCACACAGGCGAGGGTGTAACTTGGGACGCAGAACATCCCCTCGTGGCTTGTTGTGTGGATTCCCGGGGTGTGCAGGTCGCGTGAGGAGCCATGTAAGCGCTGGGTGTGAGCCTGCAGTCAGATGAGCTGGAGGCTGAGCTGCTGTGCTTGGACCGGAGTCATCCTCACATTCAGCTCCGTGACTAACAGTTTGGGTCCGAGAGCCAAAAACGTTTTCAGTGTGGACATTCAATTTCCAGGGCAAACTTAGAACACGCAGAGGAAACATCTTGTCATCTTGTTTTACTGGAAGGAAGCAGAGTTTATTGTGGCAGTGCTCACACTCTTGATAATGATAAAGGAATTTCACCTTTGATAATGATGTGATTGACAATGGTGACCTCGAAATAATAGAAAAAAAACTTTTTATGATCATGCTTAGTGTATTATTCTGACAATCTATAAAGCAATAATAGATTTTATTAGCAAAAAAGCAACATTTTACACATTTTTTAATATGTTCCTTGTGAGTAAAATTTTATTTTATTAGTAAAATTTAAAATTTTCTTAGTATTTCCCCTTTTTTTAAGAAATTAGTGTGGGTAATTGTGGGAAGATGTTTTACATAAGGGTTTGGAGTTAGAAGTGCATGCAGATAGAAGATTTACAATAATATCCAAAATTAAGTGCCTGCACGTCCTAGTTGAAACATGACTAATATTTAAAAGTTGTTCAATATGTTCAGCGACTGAGAAATAACAGTTAAGCCCATTTGAGCCCAAAATTCAACAATGTTTTTTTCATCCCTCATTGCAGAGTTGGTCGCTAGTTGCAGTCTAGAAGTCAAGAGCAACAAAGTCAGTGAAACATTTTCACCAAAAGTTTGATTGTGTAGTCAGTCAAGAATCTAAACAAACACAATGGGCTTCCAAGCCCATTGTGTTGCGTAAATTGTCCATTGCTCAAGCGCATTGGTTTCATTTTGTCTTTGAACTTTTTACTCCCTGTCTCTTTAAAGTTCCGCTTCCAAAGATTATCTCTCCATTCATTGTTTGAATCAAACCAAAGTGGCCGCTGGGCGGGGAAAATGCAAATGTGCTCCATGGTGACGACATGCAGGCCAACAGAAGCAAAGCGCTGAGGAAGAGTCATTTTGGATCATTTCAAAGCAACGACTTTCCCTTTGGACTGGGCTTTGTTATTCTGCAGCCTCATTATTGCAGAAAGAAAAGAAAACAAACAAACAAACAAACAGATCAACAACAACAGCAAACCATTGTAAGATGCTGATGAAAAGACAGCCAAAAAAGCATAAAACATCCCATCCATATATCCATCCATCCATCATCCATCCATCCATCCATCCATGTATCCATCCATCCATATATCCATCCATCCATCCATCCATTTATCCATCCATCCATCTATCCATGCATCCATCCATCCATTTATCCATCCATCCATCCATCTATCCATGCATCCATCCATCCATCCATCCATCCATCCATCCATCATCCATCCATCAGTCATCTAGCCTTCCATCATCCATCCATCATCATCCATCTATCATCTATCCATCCATCATCCATCCATCAATATATCCATCCATCCATCATCCATCCATCCATCCATGTATCCATCCATCCATCCATATATCCATCCATCCATCAAACATACA
>JAVCKU010000003.1:2859655-2872847 GCA_032273985.1 Hypsolebias coamazonicus
AGTCTTTAAGTCTCGCTTGAAAACCCACTTCTATTCTCTTGCCTTTAACACGGTGTGATTTGTTTTGATCCTCTCTGGACTATACAGTGTTGACCATTTTAGTTAGTTTCTGTTGCTATTTGTATCTATAATTTTAGTTTATGTTTTCCTGTCTTCTGTGCTTTTTGTTTCTATTGTACAGCACTTTGGTTGGTCTTGTTGCTGTTTGAAGTGCTCTATAAATAAATTGGTATGGTATGGTATAAATTTGTCACTTTGTCTAAATTTTTTTTTTTTTTTTTTTGAAGAATTTGCACGTTAGGACTCAGTGCTGCTTTATTCAGCCGCTTCCTGTGTTCTTAAAAACACTTTTAAACATCTACCTCTGTGAGGACAGTTCAGGTCAGAACTTAGACCTTCACTCAGACCCAAAGTCCAGAACCACACCACCCTCAGAACCGCTCCTTGTGCTCGTCACGGCTGCAGAAGTTTGCATGAGCTCAGCTGCTGTTTAGTCAGGGCTGTGGCTGCTGACTGAACAGATCTCAGGTCTGTTCTGCTGCCATCAGCTTCACAGGAAAACACAGGAAGTGTGTGTGTGTAGCTAGCACAGTTTAGATTACTGTTCTTACCTGCCTCTTTCACTGAACTGCACGTTTTTCTCTTCCTCTCTTTCTCTTGTCTGAGTGAAACTTGTGTCTGTAAAGACTACATTACCCATAAGCCTCAGCCTCACTGCTGTAATGTGTAAGAAAGGATTAAATTTTCTGAATGTCGGGTTTCAGCATTGATGACTTTTATCAGTTTGTGTTGTTGATTCAGTCTGAAGCTTCATGTTCAACGTTTGTTTATTTGTTTGTTTGTTTGTTTGTTCTTCAGGCTTTGTGTTACCAGACCTCCCTGAGCAGTTCGGCCCCCCGGACACAGCCCCCACTGTCCTCAGCAGACTGATGGAGCTCATAGAGACTAAAGGTAACAAACAGGAACATGAACGGCTTCCTGTTGGTTTCACAGGCTCACTGCTGCAAAACATCAAATAGTTACAGAAACATTTATCTTTAGTTTCTTCCATCTCACTCATTTGTGTATTTTTACCTTCAATCTGTATCTGACAGTAATTAAATTAAACTCAGCCTGACTCTGTCTGTGTTCGATCATTCACTGAGTTAATCAGATGTTTGGCAGAACGTGAGCTGCAGCTTAAAAAACAAAATAATCAACTGGTCCTGTGAGAAACGGGTCTGGTTACACCCGTATTATTTACTGTTCGGTTCTGAAACAGCCTGCACTTTACTCTGTTTACTCATGGATGTACTTGGTGAGTAAAAGTTTTATTTATTTTTTTATTTCTGTGCAGGTCTGGACAGTCCTGGAGTTTACCGCAGCATGAGTGGAGGAGTTCTGGACACCCGACACCTGGCCGACACTGGTGAGGGTTCTGACAGATTCTTAACGTGGTTCTGACTGCAGCCGGGCCTTGGAGGTTAAACTGGGGTGCGTTTGTTTTCAGATCTGGAGCAGCTGGACGTCCCCTCTCTGTGTGACGGGGTGGTCCGGTTCCTGCAGGATCTCCCTGGTCCCGTCCTGCCCCCTTCACTGCAGGCCGACATGGTCCACACAGTCCAAGGTCAGCAGAACCCAGAACCTGCTGGTGCTGGAAAAACCTCCGGATCCAGTTTGTTCTCAGCAACAAGAGAAATGAGAAGATTTTGTTTGTTTGTTTTTATACAAATAAATCAAACATGAAGCTGACTGGAATAAAAAACTCAATCTGGTTTAAAATCCTTACTGCACATAATCTAACAAACAATATTAATATGCACTTTAGTTTAAATTAATTCTTTAAAACACTTTTAGCTATTGTAAGCTAATGAATTTATTAAATTCATTAGCTTAAAACGATAGCTAAAAACTGAAAATGAAGTGAAATAAAATGAAATTATTGCACAATTAGTTAATTATACAATAATTTAAAATATTAAAAGAATAAGTTTGTTATGAATAAAAGACTCGTTTAGGGTTATGACTTGTTGAAAATAGTTATAAAGTTATGACTTGTTTAAAATAGTTATAAAGTTATGACTTGTTTAAAATAGTTATAAAGTTATGACTTGTTTAAAATAGTTATTAAGTTATGACTTGTTTAAAATAGTTGTAAAGTTATGACTTGTTTAAAATAGGTATAAAGTTATGACGTGTTTAAAATAGTTGTAAAGTTATGACTTGTTTAAAAAGTTAATTTTAAAACTTTAATCCCATTTTGTTCGTCCCTCCACCACAAGGTGGCAGTAATCACCAAACAGTCTGAACGACAACAGGAAACAATCGGAACTCGTCCTGCAGCCGAACTTTGGTTCAAACATCTGGAATAAATCGTTAAAATGTTTTAAATAATTTTCTGCGATTATCCAGTGATGGTCTGGATTAAAACCCAAAGGAATCAGTTCTGTTCTGTGTTTCTGTGTGCAGAGGTCCGAGACCCGGAGGACTGCGCTCAGGTGCTGCGGGGCGTGGCCAGTTCTCCCGCCTGCCCCGCCCAGTACGGTTTGACGCTGCTCAGCGTGGTCCGACACGTGGCCCGTCTGTGTCTGCACGGCTCCAGGAACCAGCTGAGCCCCCGGACTATGGCCGAGAACTTCAGCCCGCTGCTGTTCAGACAGACGGCTGGGTCAGAACCAAACACACACACGTTAAACACACACTTAAACACGTGTTTATCAGACATTCAACAAATATCTTTAATGCAGAGGGAAGATTCAGAGTTCTGGATGTTTCAGAAACATCAAATTAATTTAGAACACGTGAAGTTTGAGTTCCTTTTCTGGACCTCGCGGACTCAGCGCAGATTAAATGTAGACAGTTATTTATTTTCAGGCGTGTGTGAGATCATCAGGTCTGATGGAGTCTCTGTGTTCAGGTCCGAGTCTGATGTGGATCCGCTGGTCCAGGTCCTGGAGGTTCTGATAACCAGTGAGCTCAACATGAACCAAGCAGCACCAGGTAACAGGAGCAGCACACTCTGGTTTCATTTTTCTGTAAACTCACCAGAGGCTTCGTTTAACTGCAGAAACACGTGAAGTAAAATCACCTCCAGGTGTTTTCTTTCCACGGTTGTGCTGCTGTTTGGATCCAGAGCAATCGTCTCCACACAATCCCTTTTGTTGCACTAAATTTAGGTTTTGGTTATAAAACTTGTGAAACACAACAAAGTTTGAAATATCTTAAACTTTTCAGAAAGTTAACGGACACTAGAAGTTTAGTTTTTACAAATGTTCTTCTTTCTGGACGCTGTCAGAGCCGACGACAAACAAGGCCAACGGTCGCTGGCGTTACGTAACCCGGACTGCAGATTTGTTTTTTAATCTGAGATTAAACAGACTGGAGCGCTTCCTGCTGATCTCACAAACCTGAAAAGTATTTATCAGCTGTGAACGACCAACGTTTCTCTGCGTCTGTTACTGAAATATCTCTTGTTTGTTAACCTTCATTAACCAGACAGTCCTGCTGAGACCACAGGTCCTGCTGGTTCTGGACTGGGAGGAAACCCACGAGGAGAACATGCAAGCTCCACACACAAAGACCTCAGGTCCATCCCGGGATTGGACCAGGACCTTCTTGCTGTGAGGCAACAGTGTTAACCACTGAGCCGTCGTGCTGCCTGATTGTCTGGTGGATCTTTGGAGTTGGTCGCAGCTGATGGAGCACCATCATGACTGTAGCTCTGTCAGGAAGAGCTGAGTGTGGAGTGGTAGCTGAGAGTCCTCGTCGACTCATCCTCTGAGTGTTGTCGTTTGTGACGTGACCTGTGTGTGCACAACGTCATTTTCAAGGTTGGACTACGTTTCTTCTCACCTTCAGGTGATTTTAGTTTTGAAGTGTGGCGTGAAAGGCGGCGGGCGACAGGCATTCCTCTCATTTCGTGTGAACAGTTCATCAGAAAATCCCTTCATTCTGATGGAATTAGTTGTTTCTGAAAACGTGTCAGACCTTCTCCCTGTGAGGCGACAGCGTTAGCCGCCTCTCCACCGTGTTGTCCACCTGCTGGAAATGTGTTTCTTCTGAAACACTTCAGCTGCTGGCCCTCCATGATTTGTTCCTCCTGCTGGTTTCTGGTTGATGTGAAACGACACAAGCGAGCGTGTTCATGAAGGGAAAGACCCAGTTTCATCAGCTCTGAGTCTAACTGGGAGCTCAGAGCTCTGATCCAGGTCCAGCCTCTCTTGGGGACGGTCACCTGACTGATGTGGGTCAGTCTGCTGCTGCTTCGTGTGTTCAGAGGCTCTGAGTCAGTTGGAGCGAGCAGCAGCTGAAACAGTGACATCATCCATCCACCGGCTGAGAGATGCTGCGGAGGAGGAGGGGGGCGTCGCCCCGGTGACATCACTGCCATCGTGGGATTGGCTGAGAGCAGCGGTGATGTCACACATCTCCAAGCTGCTCTCCGGAGCTTTGAACTGAAGCTGGGAGAGAAGACAGATGGAGGGGAAGTTGTGTGGTTTCTGAACATGTCTGCGCTGCAGACGGACGACTCCTGCACAAAGAGACGTGAGTCTGCGTGAAGATGAGCACCAGCTGCAGAAAAACCTCCTGGACCCCCACAAAGAGAAATACATAGCTCCAACTGAGATGACGTCACTTCTTCCAGAGCAGAAACAGGCTGGACTGACGGCAGGACAACTTGAGAGAGGACAGGCTTTTATCTCCTCCGAGTCGCCGCTGAGCTCTGTGACGGTTTAGAGGAGGCCATGGAGCAAGAGGAGGGGGGCAGGTCCAGGTCCAGGTCCGAGTCCATGAGGGGCCGAGAGAAGATCCTGTGCTACATTAACATGCAGAGTCCAGGTAGGACCTGAGAACACCTGAGCAGGTCGCTGCTCTCGGCTGAAATGATTTGACTTATTAAACCTGAACTTTAGCAGAAATCATGATTTATAAATGGACGACTTTGAGGAATTTATTTTTCACAACGTGAGAAGAAACGATTCGTCACACGAGCTGACAAACATGACGCAGTCTCATCTCCACCCGCTCCACCACGTTTCTCCCTCCACCGTCTGTGAGTTGTGTTTCTCGTTTAGTTTTCCGTCTTCCTGCTGGTGTTCTCTCCGTCAGTCTGAGAACACCGGCTCGTCAACGACCTCCTGCTGCTTCGCTTCACATCTTCTGACTTTTAGGTTGTGACGAATCCCTCTCAGCTGCAGTCGGAGCTGCTGGGGTCACAGAACCTTCTCACTTTACTGGTGAAGATGAGGTTTCCCCCTCTGGAGCTGAACATCCAGTAACATGAACGGATCAGCTGCTGCTTTAACAAAAACTTAGTCATCAGAGAACGAGTGAGTTTAACACCAGCTGGAAGCTCATGAACTATTAGAAGAACCAAACGAGTGTTCCTGCTGGAGCTTCACAGATCTGTGCTCAGGACAAATCAACAGTTAGTCAAGTTTTACTGCTGATAAATGTTTAATCACATTAAACAGATGTTTCACCTGCTGGTTCACAAACTTTGAAACTGATGTGTTGATCCAGCTGTTGGCTCTGAGTGTGTGTTGAGGACGACTCCTCTACCACCACACCCAGTCTTAGTTAAATATCTTTAGTTAAATATAATTAGATAAATATATTTAGTTAAATATCTTTAGTTAAATATAATTAGTTAAATATCTATAAAACTTGAGTTAAAGTTTTTATTTTTCTAATGTAGTTTAACTGTGGCTGATTGAATCTTTGTGGTTACTCCAAAAGTTAAATCAGTTGTAGACGCACATCCAGTGATTAGTTTCTGTGACTTATTAAAATCCATGCAGTGATTCAAGAGATATTTTGCTAGCAGACTCGTAGGATTGACACCAGGTGTAGAGGTCTACCTGCTCAGGTGTACCCACCTCCTCCGCTCTGTTTGTTTCAGCTTTACCTCCCAAACCCGTGAAGTCGTCCACTCCCGCAGCTTCCAGCACTTTCAACAACAGCATGTCTCTGCAGGACGCCGAGTGGTACTGGGGGGACATCTCCAGGTAACTACTGCACACTCCATGACCTGGATCACGAGCACCACGTCAGACGGGTCAGAACACGTAGCCGTGTGTCTGTGTTGCAGGGAGGAGGTGAACGAGAAGCTGAGGGACACTGCTGACGGTACGTTCCTGGTCCGAGACGCCTCCACCAAGATGCACGGAGACTACACCCTGACCCTGAGGTAAACTGGGTTCAACTGGTTCTGAGGAACAGAACCCTTTAGATCAATCCTCAGACTCTCAGACCCAACGCCGCAGCACAAGAACAAAACCTGAAAATAATAAAACTATTTGACACTTGGTTTTCTGAATGAGTTTTCACAAAAGAAACGTTTGATGGTTTAAAAACGTGAATATATTAAATATATGATAAAAATGAGTGTGAGCTCATCAAACCAAACCTCAGCTGATGTTTAAATCTGAGAGTTAGTTAATAAACTTCTTTCTGATCTGATCTGTTGGTTCTTTGATCGGCTGCAGGAAAGGAGGCAACAACAAACTGATAAAGATCTTCCACCGGGAGGGGAAGTACGGCTTCTCCGACCCGCTGACCTTCAGCTCAGTGGTGGAGCTGATCAACCATTACCGCCACGAGTCTCTGGCCCAGTACAACCCCAAACTGGACGTGAAGCTGCTGTACCCCGTCTCCAAACACCAGCAGGTCTGTCCCTGCAGTCCAGTGATCGGCTGAAGGTTCTGTGAGCTGCCGTCACTGATCTGTCCGGCCCGTTTGTCCTGCAGGATCAGGTGGTGAAGGAGGACAGCATCGAAGCCGTGGGCAAGAAGCTGCACGAGTACCACCTGCAGTACCAGGAGAAGAACCGCGAGTACGACCGACTGTACGAGGAGTACACCAGGACCTCCCAGGTACGTCCACCGGCCTCGCAGACAGAACCCGTCTGAGACGGAACCGTGGCTCGAGCGTCCTCCTCTTCGTTCCGCAGGAGATCCAGATGAAGAGGACGGCCATCGAGGCCTTCAACGAGACCATAAAGATCTTCGAGGAGCAGTGTCAGACTCAGGAGCGCTTCAGCAAAGAGTACATCGAGAAGTTCCGCCGCGACGGCAACGACAAGGAGATCCAGAGGTAGGCTGTTACCACGGCAACCGTGTCCGAGACCTTTAAAGTGGTCAAAAAAAAGAAAACGCACAGATCGACAGGAAGGATGCCTGGTTGCCACGGCAGCAGAGCGGGCAGAAACCACCTACTGGTAGATTTAGCTTGAGGGGTTCGTCGTCCAATCACATCGCTTGGTTTTGTTTGGATTTTATTAAATTTTATAGCAAATAATAACGGAAACATCTTTTTAATCAAGATGTTATTTTATTTGGATAAATAAAATCAAAAATCAGTTGTTAATTTTATTTATGAACTGAATGATCCAGAGTTCAGCTGCCAGCAGCTCCGAGGAGCTGAAAAGTTCTTGATTCATGACGGGAGGAATGATCTTTATATTTGATGGAGACAAACAGTAAATGACGTTAAACTCGTCGTTTGCGTTTGATGTTTTTAAACTCTGAGCAGATCTACATTTCAGCCTCCTGAAGCCTAAAAGACGTTCAGGTTGGGATCAGAGGAAACCCGGTTGTGGTTCTGAAACTGTTTCATGTTTTGATGTTTCTGCTGAAGGATCATGGAGAACTACGAGAAGCTGAAGTCTCGCATCAGTGAGATCGTGGACAGCAAGCGGCACCTGGAGGTGGACCTGAAGAAGCAGGCCGCCGACAACCGGGAGATCGACAAGAAGATGAACAGCATCAAACCGGACCTGATCCAGCTCCGCAAGACCAGGGACCAGTACCTCATGTAGGTGGAGGCCGGTGTGGGGTCCGGTGAAGCTGCGCGTCAGAACTCGACTTCTAACGAGCGCTGTTTTTCAGGTGGCTGACCCAGAAAGGAGTCCGGCAGAGGAAACTGAACGAGTGGCTCGGACTGAAGAACGAAACCACCGAGGAGTAAGTCTCTGCAGGATGACCCGAGTCCTGGTTCTGTCGGGTTCTAACCCGTCTGTGTTCCTCAGTGAGTACAGCATGGTGGAGGACGAGGAGGACCTTCCTCATCACGACGAGCGTTTGTGGCGCCTCGGGAACATCAACCGCGGTCAGGCCGAAGCTCTGCTGCGAGGGAAGAGGGACGGGACCTTCCTGGTCCGGGACAGCAGCAAACCGGGCTGCTACGCCTGCTCCGTGGTGTAAGGCCCCGCCCCTTTTCCTATTCATGCTCACTCAGCTGTTTGTTCACAGCAGGAGGCCTCGGTTCCTTCAGCTGTTCAATCTGTAGATGACCGGAGCGTGTCCCACCTCAACACCACAGCTTTTATTAACTTCATGTTTTCAGTCCTGAACCTCAGACCTGTCCGTCTCACCTGTGTCTCTGTGTCCCCCTCAGGGTGGACGGCGAGGTGAAGCACTGCGTCATCAACAAGACGAGCACCGGCTTCGGCTTCGCCGAGCCCTACAACCTGTACGGGTCTCTGAAGGAGCTGGTTCTGCACTACCAGCACACCTCGCTGGTCCAGCACAACGACTCGCTCAACGTCACGCTGGCCTTCCCCGTCTACAGCCAGCAGAGGCGGTGACCCCGCCCACATCACCTGTTGCATCACATGACCCCGCCCCTGAGCTGCAGAGCACTGTGGATCAGAACCGAGACCAATGAAACGTTTTACTGTGAAAGGCCAAAACTGAAGCTTTAACTTCCTGTCAGGACAAAAGTGCTCAGCCCGGTTCTGTCCGGGACCAGAACCGCCCCGCAGACAAACGGTTCTGTTGATCTGGTGCTGAAGAGACGAGGTCCGGATCACGAGAGACCAGTTTTTGGACTGATCACGCTGTTGGTGCAGCTTCTCAGAGCTTTTGTCTTTAAAATTTATAAATTATTTCATAAAAACTTAAAAAAAACCTGTTGAAACAAAAATACGAGCACAAGATTTAAAGAGAGAAGATTAAACAAATTAATAAAACATCTTGATAACGCATCGAATAAACATTGACGTAGGGACGCAGCGGTACTACTGTGTACTTGTACTTTTATAAGTGTGTACTGATGCCACCTTGCAGTAGCTCCACCCCTCAGTCAGGTGGATGGTTCTGTCCCGGCCCAACAGCTGGTGGTGTCACTCATCAGAACCAGAGGCGGGGCTTCAGAGGGGTGGAGCAAACGTTTTCATCTCAGAAACAGAGGATCATGGGAAAATCCTCACCTGAGCCCAGTCCTCCCCACAGATTTAAGACTTTAAAGTTTCTGTAAGAAATGAAACAACTTTTATTAGTACATTTATTAGTATTAGTACTCGTATCGGTACTCGGTGTCAGCAGCTACTCAGATCTAAGTACTTGTACTCAGTTTGGAACAGACGTAACGGTGCGTCCCTCTTTCAAAGTAAAAGTATTTCCTGTGCTGATCTGACTGAAGCTGAAGATGTTCCAGATGTTTCAGTTCTCGGCTGAGTGAACATCTTTAAGAACCAGTTTCTCTGAGTCCAGTTCTGGTTCTGAAGCTGGTCCTGCCGGTCCTTTAGATCGCAGGTTCTGGTTCCTGTTTGCCTCTGCAGGATTTCTGGTGTGACCAGAACCTCCAGGAACTGAACTGTTAAACCTCGTCTCTGACGTTGGAACCTTTGACTCAGCAGAACCGAGACCCGGCTGAGCCCAGAGTTAGTGTGTAACTGATGATGATGATGATGTCAGGCGTGTGAGGATGAACGTTTCAGAACCAGGGATGTTTCAGGTGGAACACTGTGGGAACTCTTGAAGCAGATTTATAAAACGAGGGCTCTTTGTATCAGAACTGGACCGACCCGTTCCCTCCTGTCCGATTCTGGTTTCCCTGACTCTTCGTTTCAGGACCGCACGATGAACGAAACCAAATCGAACCTTCCTGATGTTTGTGGAGTTGTTTTGTCATCATCACCCGTGCGTTTGGAGCCCGAGAGGATTGAAGGTGTTTCCACGAGTTTATAAGAGAAACCAGGTACTGAAGATGAAACTCTTCCATGGGATTAGGTTCTAAATTAAAAAGGTTCTTCGCTGATGGAGGTTCTGTTCATGAAGATCAAACCAAAGCAGAAGATGGAAACAAAAATGTGTCAAATATAAAAAAAAAAGTTGAAATTGTTTGATATGATTGGTTATTCAGGAGGAACCGGAGCTGCAGAGGTTTTTTTTTTTTTTCATGTTGAATCATTTGCTTGAGCTTCAGATTCTGACTTTATTTGTTCTGATCACAGATCTGTGCTGACTGTTGTTCATAAATACACTTCCTGTTTGTTTCTGTTTTAAAATCAGCTGAGAAACGAAACAAGTTAATTATTGTTCCTTTAAACCTAAATTGTAACAAGTTATTTTAAGATTTAAGTTACAGGATCTTTAAATTAAAAAACTTAAATTTTAAAATCTAAATTGGTAACGCTGCAAGACATGTTTAATTAATTAATTGAAGCGACGTTCTGATTGGACCTCTCAGGCTCCTCCCACTGCGGTGGCTCTGCTATTTAAAAAAAAAAAATAAAGGGCAGAACAAGTTTTTATGTTAATGATGTGATGATTTATCTTTTCATTTAGTTACTTTACCATTAATATAATACAAATCAAGTTTTTCTGTATATTTGTTTTAACTGTTATAAATTTAGCTTTAATTTTAACAATGAGCTTTTATTTAGACTAGTTTACTTAAAAAAAACTGCAAATACAGTAAAGTTAAACTCTAAAGAAAAGCTAATTATGTCCGAGCTTTAAAATATTTGAACTGTTCAGTAATTGTTTTTTGATTTGAGCCGAAATGTTCAAAAAGGAACAATTTTTGCGCTTAATTTGTTTAAGATTCACATCTAAATGTCGAACTCATTTTAGTGTTTTCTGTTTAAACTTTTTTTTCCAGCTTGTATTTATTCAGTTCCATCACATTTAAATATTTTAATTTTGAGTTTTTTACTCCAAATGGAGACTAAATGAAGCAGGACGGGCTCTCGACTTGTTTTTCTTCCTTTCGTTTATAAAATGGTCCGAGCTGTTCCTCCTCGCTCACGATAAAAACATTTAGTTTCTGTAAATCAATTTTTTTTCCCATAAACTTTATATTTTCTGTATCAGAAGTTTTTGTTCCTTGTTAACGTTGATCTCATTAAATCACCCAAAACATGAAGCCGTTTGTTTTCAGTCAACTCAGCAGAAAAAGAAAATGTATTTTACAAACCAGATTCCAAAAAAGTTGGGACACTAAAATAGTGAATAAAATCTGAATGCAATGATGTGGAGATGCCAACATCTAATATTTTATTCACAATAAAACACAAATCACAGATCAAAAGTTTAAACTGAGAGAATGTATCATTTTCAGGGAAAAATATGTTGTTTCAAAATTTCATAGCGTCAACAAATCCCAAAAAAACGTATACTTTTTGGAATCCTGTTTGTAGATGTAGTTTCCTCATTGACTCATAATGATTTTTTTTTTTCTAACCACTGAAACTTTGAGCTAACCCACGTAGCGTTTATGAGTTCAGAGCAGCTGTGGCTCCAACAAACGTGAAAAACAATAGCACACATCAGCAGCTGACTCAAGAAAAACGATCCGGCTTCTTGAAAAATGACTCACATCAGCATTCAGGCAACAAGTTCCTTTTGCACTTTTGACACCATGTTTATCTGTCGTCTTAGCAGCACGCATGGTGCAACCAGAACGGATGATTTATAGCTGCAAACATTTGGAGCAGGTGGAGCCTCGAGCCCACTTCACTCCTTTCTGTGCACGTCTCTTTGCACTTGTCTTTGTTTATTTTTTTAAAACTTTGTGCCTTTTAACTTGTTCAGCTTTAAGAAGGCAGAAGAAAGTTGAAGAAAGCAGTGAAACGTGTGCCTAAACATGGGCATTTAAATATTATAAATAGGAAAGGGAAAGTAGAGGAGCAGAATAATTGAGGTTAGCAACGAAAGCAGAGCAGAGGAGGAAAGAGACGAGTGAGAAAAGCTCTTGAATGCTGAGCGCAGCTGCAGAATGGCATTTCGTTGGGATCTTTCAGCTCGACCCTGATTGGCCCGACTCTGCTAATCCCTCCAGATGTTCAGCATTAACTGATGAGTGCGTGACTGTTTCGTCCGGGAAAGACCGGAGAGAGGGTCCGAGGCCTCTGGAGCTGGTGGGACCAGAGTAAACAGGGCCTCTCGGGGACCACTGTTCCGAAGGATTTGAGGAGATTTAGAGAACAGGATGATCCAGCATCCGGGAATTAGGTGGCAGAGCGTGCAGATTGTATCAACAGTTTCAGATGTTTGTTGCACTAACGACTTTTCATCCTCTCCGTTGATGACATTTCTGTGCAAACGTGAAAAAAAGTTTGATTCTGGTTCCTCCACATGCATAAAATGAAGAGTATGGATCTCAAACAGTAGACAAAATATAAAAGACTGGTCAGTTCAACACGTGATTTGAGTTTTTCTACTGTAATAAAAGTAAATCTGCAGATTGCTTTTTGCTACAAACATATTAATCTTTAACATTTCAGAATGGTAAACTTTAATGTACAGGAACAAATAAACATTTATAAAAGGCTAAAAGTAAATAAATTATTTTTAAAAACTCCTTCAAGAATGCAATGAGCACTGAATTTGTTCAAGAAGCTAAAATGGAGTTAAAGTTTAAATAAAACGCCAGGTAGATTGAGCAGAGGAACAAAAACTAACATTTTAGTCAAATGCTAAAACAAGGAAAACGATAGTTAAAAGTAAAAAGAAAAAAAAATATATATATACATAGTAATTAAAAGCTAAACTTTATGATTTGCACAATTCACTTTTTTCTAGGCACTTCTGGCAAATAAAATTTTGATCGGGTTAATAATGGAAATTAATTTAAATTGAACTTAGCTAAATAATAGCTAAAGGCTAAAATTAACAGAACCGGGCAAGAATAGGATCAGGAATGAGATCATCAGAGGTACAGCACACGTTGAACAACTGGAAGAAAAAGTTAGAGAGGACACACTGAGATGGTTTGGACATGTCCAGAGGAGGGACAGTGGGTATACTGGTAAAAAGATGTTAGAAATGCAGCTGCCAGGAAAAAGACAAAGAGGAGATCTATTGATGTAGTTAGAGAGAACATTCATTCAACCTTTATTTAGGCAGGTGAATCTCATTGAGCCTCGAGGACTCATTTACAAGAGAGACCTGGCTACAAACTAAGGAATGATGATAACAGCAACAAT
>JAVCKU010000003.1:2899022-2919026 GCA_032273985.1 Hypsolebias coamazonicus
CTGTCAACAGATCGCACTTGTAAATGAGTCTTCGAGGCTCAATGTGACTTATCTGTTTAAATAAAGGTTGAATGAATCTGGAGGTTGATATTAAAAATGCCAGATCTATGTTTATATTCAAGAGGAGGATAAAAATTAGTCTTTTGAAAAAATATGAAGTATAATGTGTGTTAATAAATTTTTTTTCTTGAGTTGATGTTGTTATTTAGCATAATTATTTTGATTAATTAATGTTGCTTTTATAAAAAAAAAAATTCGTTTGAATATCTAAAAAAGCTAAATCTGGTCCTCTGGACGTTCAAAAAACAAAACAAAGAAAAAAAAAACTGTAGAAACTTTTCGTCTTTCGTCCGAAAGACGAAACGTTTCTACAGTTTTTTCCCCCTTTGTTTTGTTTTGTTTTTTGAATGTCCAGAGGACCAGATTTAGTTTTTTTTAGATTTTTCTATCTGGATTATTGAGCATGCATCAGGGTTGTTTGAATATATTTTGGACAAAAGGGGCAGATATAAGAGTTTATTTTTCTTCTGCTGCCTTTCATTTTATTTCCTTGATTATGTATATTCTTTTCTTTCAGTTGTACTATAGTTATTGCTCTGATGAAATAGAATGAATAAAATAATAAATACATAAATAAATAATAGATGGATGATTGATGGATGAATGAATGGATGGATAATGGAAGGATGAATGATGGATGAATGGATGGATGAATGATGGATGGATGGATGGATGAATGAATGGATAACAGATGGATGAATGGATGGATGAATGACAGATGGATGGATGAATGGATGGATAACAGATGGATGATGGATGGACGAATGGATGGATGGATGGATAATGGATGGATGAATAGATGGATAACAGATGGATGAATGGATGGATGATGGATGGACGAATGATGGATGGATGGATAATGGATGGATGATGGATGGATGAATGGATGGATAACAGATGGATGAATGGATGGATGAATGACGGATGGATGGATGAATGGATGGATAACAGATGGATGAATGGATGGATAACAGATGGATGAATGGATGGATAACAGATGGATGAATGGATGGATGAATGACGGATGGATGGATGGATGAATGGATGGATAACAGATGGATGAATAGATGGATGGATGGATGGATGAATGGATGGATAACAGATGGATGAATAGATGAATGGATGGATAATGGATGGATGAATGGATGGATGACAGATGGATGAAGCTCTCAGCCTCTTTCTGAATCTCAATCCTTCTATTTTTGTTATTTCTGTCGATCAGCTGATGGGTGTGTTCTTTGACTCCAGCACTCACATCCACGGTCTGGCCGTCACTGGGATGCACCACGATGAGCACCTCCCTCAGGTGGCGGGCGGACTTCCTGCAGCTGAACAGATGGACCTCCCTGAGCAGGACTCTGGACACCAAGTCCCTGGGGAAGCCCAGGTTTCCGGTGCCGATGGCAGGGAAGGACAGGGAGGTCATCTGGTGTCTCTCAGCATCCTTCAGACAGCTGGCGACGATGGAAACTAACTCCTGAAGGACGAGGAAGGCAGAGGAGGTAAAAACCTGCAGATCTTCTGTGAAAATAACCGCAGGTCACCGCCTCACCTTCTCTGCCTGGCCAGCTCCGTTGTCCCAGTACGGACAAACGGCATGAAAGACTTTCTGACACCAGAGGTTGCATCCGTCGGTGATGACGACGTCTCCGTACTGCAGCGTGGACACTCCAGCTTCAGTCAGAATGGCCACCTGCAGGTTGTCTCCAGCCGCCTCCAGGAGAGCCCTGGAAACAGCTCCCTGCTGCAGGTCCATGGAGATTGCGATGGTGTTGACGATGACGTCGGTCTGAGGATCAGAGTCAGAACTGAACCACAACTCCACAACGTAAAAACATTCAGGTTAAAGTACCAGCTCAAAGTTTAAAGTACCAGCTCAAATTTTAAAATACCAGTTGAAAGGTTAAAGTACCAGCTCAAAGTTTAAAGTACCAGCTCAAAGTTTAAAATACCAGCTCAAATTTTAAAATACCAGTTGAAAGTTTAAAATACTAGTTCAAAGTTTAAAATACCAGCTCAAAGTTTAAAATACCAGCTCAAAGTTTAAAGTACCAGCTGAAAGTTTAAAATACTAGTTCAAAGTTTAAAATACAATTTCAAAGTTTATAATACCAGTTCAAAGTTTAAAATACCAGCTCAAAGTTTAAAATACTAGTTCAAAGTTTAAAATACAATTTCAAAGTTTAAAATACCAGCTCAAAGCTTAAAATACTAGTTCAAAGATTATAATACCAGCTCAAAGTTTAAAATACTAGTTCAAAGTTTATAATACCAGCTCAAAGTTTAAAATACTAGTTCAAAGTTTAAAATACTAGTTCAAAGTTTAAAATATAATTTCAAAGTTTAAAATACCAGCTCAAAGTTTAAAATACTAGTTCAAAGTTTATAATACCAGCTCAAAGTTTAAAATACCAGCTCAAAGTTTAAAATACTAGTTCAAAGTTTATAATACTAGCTCAAAGTTTAAAATACCAGTTCAAAGTTTAAAATACCAGCTCAAAGTTTAAAATACTAGTTCAAAGTTTATAATACTAGCTCAAAGTTTAAAAAACTAGCTCAAAGTTTAAAATTCCTGCTCAGTTTGGACTTGAAATCCTTTTTTTCCTGACCTGAACGGATCAAATCAGTTTCCCTGGAATCCCTGAAAAGATTTATGAAGCTTCTTACAGAACATCTACAGACTCGAGGAGTTTCAGCAGACGGATGATTAGTAACAAACACAAGAACAGATCGGCGCCTCCTCTGGAGATATGAGGGTGCAGGAGGTGCTGAAAGGAGGTGTTGCGACTCACAGTCTGGTCCTGAATGTTTCCTTTACAGAGAACAATCTTCAGACCTTCAGGCGTGACCTGCTCCATCCTTCCTGACCTGAAACCAACCAGAGCAGGACCGACGTCAGTCGGGTCAACAGAACCGCCGCTGACGTTTCTGAGCTTGTTCCTCACGTTTGTAGAGAAGAAACAGAATGATTTGATTTGTAGCTGAACTGTGATCAAATGAACAGCAGACCATGAAGGAGACACCAGCAGATCTTACCCTCCATGTTCTCCACCCTGGTTGGGTCCCCGCTGCCCTCCTCTGTTAGTCTGAAAGCTTCCTGGAAATCTTCCTCCTCCTTCAGCTCCTCTTCCTCCTCTTCCTGCTCCTTCTGCTCCTCTTCCTCCTCCTTCAGCTCCTCTTCCTGCTCCTGCAGCTCCTCTTCCATCAAACCGTTGTCCTCTGTGGGCCTGACTCTGACCGAGACCGTTCCCTCGACCCTTCTGATGTCCACTAGGAGGCAACGGCACACGTCAGGTACAATCTGATTGATCTGCAACTGATTATCTAACTGATCAGAGGAGAATTGATCTTTTCAACACTTTGGATTCTAAATGATAAATTAACTTCTTAACCAAAGGATATGTTGTTAAACTTACCCTGCAGCTCCTTTGTTCTTCCTGCTCGTCTGCTGTGGGACCGTCATGATGGGACCGAGGTCGGCGAACGCTGCCTTGACAGCTGCCGCCATGATCCGGACGGTGCCATCGTTGTTGTCGACTAGGTGAAGCTCGGTCAGGGAGCCCGGGCCTTGTGGGCCGTCACAGAACTCTCGCACTGCACTGGCTATGGTCTCAGCGCAGAGCGGAACAGGAAAGCCGAACACGCCTGAGCTGATGGCCGGCAGGGCGATGCTGGAGCAGTTGTTCACCTCGGCTTGTCTCAGGCTTTCTTTAACGGCAGACTTCAGACGTGACACCGATGTCTTTTTGTCGCTGTCAGAGTACCGTGGACCGACCGCATGGACCACGAACTTGCAGGGCAGATGGCATGCATCGGTGGTGATGGCATCACCTGGGCGTAGGTTGCCATTTTTAGCAACATAGTCATTGCTGATGTCCTGCAGCTGTGGTCCTGCAGCCCTGAGCAGAGCCAGAGCCAAGCCGCCGATGTGCTGCAGCTCCTCGTTAGCGGCGTTCACCACAGCGTCCACGTTAAAGCTGCAGATATCTGCCTTACTGACGCAAACAAGAACCCCACCGGGTGTCTGCACTTTGCAGTAGCACTGGCTGGCCTCTTCATCATAGTCCTCCTCCTCTTCTTCTTGAATCTCAGACTGAAGCATCACCATGCAGCTCAAGTCGGACAAGACTGAGTTCAGAATGTAGCTTCCTTGGGACTGGAAATACTTCTTAGCTCCAGGTTTGTCCACGGTTAAGGTGTCAGCAGAGAGAGCCGCTACCAGCTCCTGCAAACTGGACTTAGCTTTCTGGACGTGAAGACGAGCCCCGCTGAGGACGATCTTAGGTCTTTCTGGATCAAAAAGGACTGACACGTCATTGTCTTTGGAAATTCTCAACCAAAGTTGTGTTTGCTTCTTCTCAACAAACTGAACCACAGCACAGGACTTGACCCGAACGGCTTCTTGTACCTGAGAGTAGTTTTCAATGAACTCCTTCAGACTGCGGCTGACCTCTTTCACTGGATTCACAAAGCCGGCCACCGTTACTCTGGCTCCTCTCCCTGGCTGCATCCAGATGTTCACCGTTTTCTTGCTGGAGCAGTTGTAGGCATCTAGCAGCTCTTTGTTCAGGTCCACCCAGCTCTGAAGGTTCATAACCTTCTGGTCTTCCACACTGAAGGCCTCCACTAATAACGTTGCCTTCATCTTACCGTCTGCATCGGTAAGGGCTTGGTCAGAACTCCCCAGCAGGGTGAGCCCTTTGGCATCAACAGAGTAGATGGCACTGATGCCCTGAGACGTGAACAGTTTCTCTGACATGTCCTTGGGATCCATTGTCCTCAGGTATTCTACAAGGCCTTGAGGGACATTCAGCTTTCTAGTCTTTAGATTTGAGTTCCTTTCTAAGACCCATGCTTTGGCCTTGTACACTTCTTCAGGGAGTCCTTTGATGGTCAACCTCTCTGTTCGTTCATCGTACGACAGGTTCAGCTCAGAGGAGATGTCTGAGGCAGCTTTCAGCAGCCCTTCCTGCTTCAGGATGTAGATCCTCGCAGGAGGGATAATCATCACCTCGGACACCCCTTTGGTCTGCCGCTCGATGAGACCTTTTGCTTTGAGAACAATGTTCTCCACGGGGGCCCTGATTTTCTTCATATCGTCGGCTCGACCAGCGACAATTAGAACCTCTCTGGATGCATCAAAGACCGGGACGGCATCTTGGTTCACAACCGAACGGACCTCTTTCTCCGCAGCTTTCCATGCATCAACATTCACGTCACACTCGAAGGCCGAGTACTGAGACATCAGGTGACGGAAAGCCACCAGGGCAGTCTGCTTCCAAGTAGCTACAATCTGAGCTGTCAGACCGTTCTGCCTCAAAAAGCTGGGCAGTGGGCGGAGCTTCACTTCAGGGTCATCCAGCTCTATGCTGCAGAAGTACGGGCGCATCTGATCGTTGAGGCTTCTCAACAGTTTCTTCCTCAGGAGGAACTTCCAGATGGCGTGGTGAACCTTCTCCGTGAAGGCTTCGGGCATCTTCCACGCAGGGCGCTCTTTACCGTACAAGGCGGCTCCCAGGGACTCATAGTACGGGTACACCTTGACAGGGATGGACCGCATCACGTGATCTTCTTTCACACAAATACTTTCCACAACTGGAGAAAAAGAGGAAACAGGAAGCTGAAGGTGAGTGGAGCTGCAGGGATTTTAGACCGAAGTGGATCCGTTTCATCGTTAATGTGAAAAACTCGGTCAGTCGGTCCAATAAACAGATTTACCGTCAACGACGTCTCGTCTAAAGCCAGAATCTGACCAGGCTGCGACTGTCAGAGACCTGTTTTCACGTGTGCCGCTTGTAAAACTATGGTTGGGCGTGCACATTGAGCGCAGAAGGTTCGTTGCAGTTTTTTGAATATGTTCAAAATTCCTGCAACAAGAATGAACTTCTTGTGTGAGGAAACTGAAAAGCCCCGCAGATGTTTTGAGACTGTCTCTAGATCACGTTCACCAACTCTGTCACGGTCCTGATCTCAACCCCCTCCACTTCCTCTACTATGATCTGAAAGGCTAACCACACATCGTATTCCTCTTTGTGCCTCCATCTCCCAGAATCCTCCTCTGTCTCACCATCCAGCAACCTTCTCTGCGCTCCTCCTCCTCTGACAGCTCCGTGTCCAACATCATTTGTCCAACGTGTCCCCATCCCTCCTCTGCACAGTCCAAACTATCTCAGCCTTTCTAGCTTCGTCTCAACCTGAGCGTTCCCTCTGATGGACTCATTTCTGATCGTGTCCATTTTGGTCCCTCCCAGTGAAAATCTGAGTATCTTCTCTGTCACCTCCAGTTCCTCCGTCTCCAAACATCACAGCAACCCTCATCCCGTTTTCTCCTGCAGCTTCTGAACCCCCCAATCCTGCTGCTGTCTCCTCCTCGCTCCGTATGTTTGACCTGAACTCATCCACCTTCGGCTCCTCACAGCTCCACTCGTCCTCCTGTTTCCAACCGATCAGTGTCCCCAGGTCAGACTCAGTGGAGTCCACCTGGTCCAGAACTTATGAAGGTCACGTACCGAAGCATTTTGATTTCAACACAAATGAAATGAACGTGTGAATAAAGACCTGCGGTGTCGCTGAAGGAGACGATGGCAGCTTGCTCCTCGGGGATCATCAGCGCGTTGTCTGGAAGCACCCAGTTCTTCTCAAACCACAGCTCCAGCATGTCTGCAGCAGGTGCACAAAGACCACACGGTTCACGGAGAAGACGAGTCGGAACATTTAAAATGCTTAAAACTCTGGAGCCGTCCTCTGGACACCTGATCAACCTGATCAACCTGATCAATCTGATCAACCTGATCAACCTGATCAATCTGATCAACCTGATCAACCTGATCAGGTCAACGTTCACTTCCTGCTGAACTTTACCTCTGGGATAAAACTGAACAAGCTTCTTTCTTGGTTTAATTTAAAGAACAGATGTTAAAGAAACGTGAAACAGGAACAGGAGATGTGTTTGTTAAAAACCAGGTCAGAACATCAGCATTCATCCTCAAACATCAACACTAAATGATTCTGTTTCAGCAGGTCATGTGAAGACAAACCCATGAGAACCTCGAGACGTGGGACCAGTTCTCGTACCTTTGACCACCGTCCGAGGAAGACTCTCCACCCGGACGCTCTTCGCTGCCTCCAGGGGCCGGGCCCTCAGTCCAAGTTTACGGATCTTTGCGTGGCTCCGGCTCACAGAGACGAACCTCTCCACATCTGGAAAGAACCTCAGGTTACTCGAACAGAACCGCGGCGGGTTCTCACCGTGGAGATACAACGTGCAGTCAGGCCGATGGGGCTCCCCGTGTGGCTCCTTCACGTTACGTGCACAACGTTACCGTACTTTACGGTTTACAATCCGCTACTTGTTTCACAGCTTTGAACGCGCGGCTCACACAACGCTGCGGCTTATTTATGGATTTATCTTTTTATTTATGTTGATGAGCTAACGAGCTGCTAAAAACATTTAGCCTCGTCACACCCGGTGCTCGTGACTCCATGAGACTACCTGTGTGAATAAAGGTTAAAAATAAAACCTGACCACTGAAATTACAGAACAGGTCACAGTGGAACCAATGAAACGGGGAGGGGAGGAGGGAAGGGGGGGGGCGGGGGTGTCCCTGCATGCGTGTGAGTCTCACGTGCACACAGAGCAACTTTTACTGGTGGAGCAGGAGGACAGCTTGAAGATAACGATCAACGACTTCCTGGTGGGCTACTGCATTATTTTATTCAACCAGCCGTGTTACTGTAGTATTTGTGTATGTTAGTGTAGTATTTGTGTATGTTAGTGGTACATACTGTAGTATTTGTGTATGTTAGTGGTACATACTGTAGTATTTGTGTATGTTAGTAGTACATACTGTAGTATTTGTGTATGTTAGTGGTACATACTGTAGTATTTGTGTATGTTAGCGGTACATACTGTAGTATTTGTGTATGTCAGCAGTACATACTGTAGTATTTGTGTATGTTAGCGGTACATACCATAGTATTCTGCCGTGGTTGACTGCTGGTCACATGGCCTCAGGGAGGGATTATGGGTAAAATTTATGTTAATTTTTAATCATTTCAATTAGCTGCTTAGCACTGTTCTTTTAGTGATTAGTCTGTTCTTCTTAGCCTAATTCATGTGTTAGTTTGTGTTAGTCCATTCAGTAGAGTAGCCATGAGTGAGGGAGGTGGTTGTCATGACGACCCGTGGGGTTCACTCTGTGTTGAACAGGAAGATATAAAGTCTACAAAACATCTGGTGGTTGATTCCTGATCTACACATCTCTCAGTAGCTGAGCTGCCACTCGTTACAACATGAACACCTGCAGCTTAAATACGTATAAAACTGTTTTTGTTTTAAATTCAGTCTGTGTGGTTTATATTCAGGTGCGCTCTATAGTCCGGACATTACGGTCGACTAATATTAATATTTGGTCGCTCAGTGCTGATCAGTTGTCTCTGTGTTTAGTTTTCAGTCTGTTCTAACAACAACTCCAGAAGCTTCTGGTCTGATGTGTGGCTGCAGGACCAGCGCTCCCTGTGGTTTTTATTTTTTACAACTTTTTTTTATTAACAACATATAAACAGAACACCGCTGCAGCTGGAGCTGACAGCTCTCGCTTTTTTTCCCCGACCTGTCAATCAATTCAGAAGGCGTGCCAGTAAATGACCAATCAGCGACCTCAGTTTGTCCTGTAGGTAAACGCTTCTCGTCTGTGGAGCTGACTGAACCTGATGAAATTAAGGAAATGACGTCAAGAATTTGGCGTGAAAACACGAGAATGTACGCTGGGGTGTGGGGCTGAACTCTCTGCGTACAGTACACGTGTACGGACACGCGTACTCTACGCAGAGATTATACAGGGGGATTTTGAGCGAGCGCGTAAAAAACATGTGAAACAAAGAGCGGAGCGTTGGGACAGAACCGCTGGCGTCCAAGTAAAAACTGCAGCTCTGATCAGAGGAGACACGTCACGCCGACATCCTGCTGAGACTGCAACGGACCCAAGCAGATGTTCAGCAGAGGCTGAGTGGGCCCAGAGCCTGTGATCCAGAACCTCCAGATCTAGAACCACCTCCAGAACCAGATCCAGAAGCAGATCCAGCTCCAGAACCTCCAGATCCAGAACCAGATCCAGAACCAGATTCAGAACCTCCAGAGTCAAAACCAGATCCAGATCCAGATCCAGAACCAGATCCAGATCCAGATCCAGAACCAGATCCAGAACCAGAACCAGATCCAGATCCAGATCCAGAACCAGATCCAGATCCAGATCCAGAACCAGATCCAGAACCAGATCCAGAACCAGATTCAGAACCTCCAGAGTCAAAACCAGATCCAGATCCAGATCCAGATCCAGATCCAGAACCAGATCCAGAGTGTGTTCAGCTGACCTGCGCCTCATGTCGCTCCTCACCTGCCGGGTCGTTGAAGACGATCACAGCCGATCTGGACTCCCAGATGATCTCCAGGCTGAAGTGGCTCTCGTCAGAACCGGACACGTTCTCCACCAGCATCAGCAGCAGATCGGTGGACAGCTCCTCCGAGATGTTCTCCAGCACCACCGCAGCTCTCTGAGTGCACGC
This sequence comes from Hypsolebias coamazonicus, assembly GCA_032273985.1. NCBI lineage: Eukaryota > Metazoa > Chordata > Actinopteri > Cyprinodontiformes > Rivulidae > Hypsolebias > Hypsolebias coamazonicus. Next base: position 2,908,647 of record JAVCKU010000003.1, read on the forward strand.
CGGGTCTGACAGAACCAGAACCACAAGCAGAGTTCAGCAGCTGCTGGGTCCACTGGACCCAGGGTTTAGACACGAGCTAAGACTTGGAAGTTATTTACCTGCTGGTCCAGGTCCAGGTCCAGGTCCAGGTCCAGGTACGGGTCCAGGTCCAGGTCCAGACTCAGATGGTTTCAAATCCGTCTGTAAATCTGGAGAAAACATTTCAGCTGCAGCAGAAAATGAGACGTTTCCGTGTCTTTGAAACAAAACTTGAACATGAAACTTGGAGAAACTGAACGTTTGTTTCTGCTTTGATCAGGATTCACAGAACGTCCAACAGAACCTCCAGAACCTTCTGAACAGAACCTGTACTGTGAGGGCCGGATCAGACAGAACCCGAATGGAGGAGCAGAAACAGGAAGTTGTACCTGAATCGTCTTCGCTGCTCGAGGAGCTCTGAGGAGGAAACAGAGAGAGGAGTTTGGTTCTGGTTCTGGACCGTCTGGGTTTTCATTTAAAGGCATGAAGCATCTGATTCAGTAATTCATCAAATGTTCCTGCTGCGTTTTCTGAAGAGCCGCTAACAGAGGCGTAAAAACATTCAGTCTCAGAAACTGAACGTTGATGTTTTTCACATGTTCAAGTGACGGCCCGGGGGCCAAACCAGGCCCAGAGCCGGGCCCAGGGCCAGGCCCAGAGCCGGGCCCAGGGCCGGGCCCAGTTTGGTCCAGTTCATTTGCAAATAAGACCAGATTTTAAATCACAAAACAAACTTAGAGAGAGTGACTGCTGGATGTTCGGCCCCTGAGCTGCTGGTTCCCAGTAACTGTGGCCCCTGAGCTGCTGGTTCCCAGTAACTGTGGCCCCTGAGCAGTTCAGCTGAATAACTCTGCTTTAGATGGTTTTTTTTTTTGTTTTTTTTTAATTATAAATCAAAACTGGAACAAACTCGTTTATTCACTTCAGGAGTGGACAAACGTTGATATATTAATAAAAAGTGATTATTTTTTAACTCTTTTTAAAGTTTTACACTAAAAAAGATTTTCTTTAACAGAACAGGTAAAAACATTTACATCCAAAAATATTCAATAATATATATATATATAAAAAAAATTCTCTCTTTCTTGTTTATTTTGACTCAGACAGAATCAGTTTGTTTCTTTTTGTACCATTTAATGTCTGACCCTGGAAACAAACATGTAGCTTAAATTCATGAGATCACTTAAGTGTTTTTGTTTTTTAATTAAAAACCCAAAGAGACATTTAAACTTTGATTTTTTTTTTTTTTACTTTTCTTCACATTTCTGTTTCAGCTGCAGAAATAAAGTTGAAATAAAAACATGTTTTTAAAAACAAGCAGAGAAAAAACATTTCCTGTAAAAACATTCTGAGAGCAGCTGAAGAAGGCTGGAGGTAGAATCATCAGAACATCAGCTAAAAGCTAACTGTAGCATCAGCAGAGCCACTTCCTGGGAGTTTTATTTTTTTTTATTACGGGGAAAAGATTTCAGGATTGTAAATATTCATAAACAGGAATCAAAGGTCGAGTCTGCGGACGAGCCGAACGTTTACGTGTTTTTGTTTTAGCTGCGGAGCCAGGAGGCCCGGCTCACGACTCAGGTCTGGCCGAACCCGTCCACCCCTGGTTCTGTTGGGCTCACCTGCACCTGCGGCCCTGCAGAACTCAGACGTAACGCCAGCGTTCGGTTCTCCAGAACGATCTCGTGGTCCCGTCGGCTCAGGACTCGTTCTCTCACTGGAAGCACAGGAAATAAAAACATGTAGGTTTTGTTGGATTTCATATTTTTGGACTTTTATCTTTTAACAAGCGTTGAAACGTCACTGATGATGCATTTTATACAATGTGTGTGTGCGTGTCTTCATTTATTCCTGCATCATTGTGAAGTGTTTACTAATCACTTTAGGTGCTACATATAATAATGATAAATCATATAAGTTATAATTACAAACTAATCAAACATTCTGAGTGAAGTGGACTCAGGTAAGACACTGCCTGCTCAGGTCTTCTTTGTTCACACATTGATTAACAATACTTTATGCTTAAAGATAGCTTGAGTACGTAATTAATTTAGTAAGTTCTCACAGTAATTATAGTTAAAACTAGTTTAACATTAATGTGTGCTAACACTTTAATGCAGACGATGAGAACCACAGCAAACTGTGTGTGCTCCTCTTCTTCTCAGCTCTTCAAGAATGCACACAGTGCATGGCCTCGCGGTTACCATGGTAACAGAAACCTGCTACTGAGTGGCTGATCAAGGTGTCACTCAGAGCTTAAAGCGGACAAACACCCAATCAGAAGGTTGTCCGCTCATGAGAGGCGGAGGCCTGACAAAATCTATAAAGAACCCCGATGAACAAACTTCTTGGAACAAGACGAGAACACGTTCTGGTCCACTTCGATCGTGGTTCCTCACAATGCATTCTGATTCATTCTTCATACTTTTAACTCTGTGCTTCAATTAAATCTTTTACACTAAGGTGACGTGTCTCCTCGAATTAATGCTCACACTCCGTTGAACACACAACAAGAAGTTTCACACCAGAAGCTGCGAGACGTGAAGCTCTGAAGGTTCCGGTCATGTCAGCTTCTGAGGAACTTGTTCAAATATTAAAACTGATCTTAATGAAGAACTATTGATCTGTCCACTGATAAAAACTAATAAACAACAACTTACTAAAACTGTTTTATGCTGCTTTAACAAACATGATGAGATTTCGATGACTAATCAATAATTATTAATTTATAGTTTGGGTGTAAACGTCATCAGGCTGTCAGGAGATATTAGAGATTAATTCATAAAATAATTATTTTAATTAGAAGTAACAGCAGAACTAAATGTCTTTTGCTCCCACACATCAGAACCTGTCCTTGTCTGGATCAGGAGCTGCACAGGTGCACGTGCACAAATCAGCTGATAAGCAGCTGCTTTAAAAAAAAAAAAAAAAAAGACAATCCAAAACTTTTAATTTGAAAGAGCGCACGCTCTTTGTTTAAATGTCTTCAAAATAAAAGCTTAACGACTCGGGAGGATTTGGGTCGGAACCGGAAGAAGAACCAGCAGCTGAGCGGAAGGTTCAGTCTGAGTCCCGGGTCGGTCCAGAACCCCCCGGCTCGGTTCTGGTCGGAGCAGACTCACCGGCCTCGCAGCGGAAGAACACGGAGGCCCGCGGGCCGCCCGCCTCCGCCTCCACCCGGCACTCCCCCCCTCCAGACCTCCTCCTGCTCTGGAAGTACAGCTCCAACTTGTTCCTCACGGTCCGGTTCTGCTCCGGGGTCCAGTCCCCCTCCACGGTGAGCGGAGGACACTCGGTGTCCCCCATGGTCTGGTTCTGGTTCTGGTTCTGGTTCTGGCACCGACTGGTCCAACAGGAGGACGTGGAGGCGGGTTCAGGGTTCTGGTTCTGGTTTCACTTTCGATTCTTCTCAAACTGGAGCGAAAACAGGAGACACGGAAGAAGGAGGCCGGTCCAGAGCCCGGAACAAACAAACAAACAAACAAACAAACAAACAAACAAACAGACAGACAAACAGGAACTTTTATTTGTTTATATTTGCTTGAAATGAGCTGAAGTTGGCTTCTGATTCGCACTCTCTTTAAGGGACATTTAAAACATTTTTTATTTTATTTTTTCCATTCACTCAACCTTTATTTCTACAGGTTAATCCCATTGAGCCCCAGGGACTCATTTACAAGAGAGACCTGAATGTTTTTAACAAAGTGTGATGACAACAGCACAACAGACAACCATAAAGGATATGTCCAAATTATTTTTTATTTTATTTTAACAAATTAAAATAAAATTGCAACCAAAAGGATCATCAAAAGGAAAAGCAGCTAAAAACAACTAAGATTATAAGAAGATGTAGAAAACTACAAACAGGAACATGTCTGCGTTGTTTTTTTTCCTGGAACTGAACAGATGCTTGACGCCACAGAGAGGTCAAGGTCAAGAGGTCAAGGTCAAGAGCTTCAGGTCTTTTTGCAGGATATTTCATGAAACAGATTCAGAATGGCTTTATTGTCATTATACACAAGTACAGTGCTTAAAGAAAAAAACACCTAAAAATATAACACAACATATGAAAGTAAAAAAAAAGGCAAATTATTTCACAATCATGTAAATTTGCATATTGCACATTATGGATATTAGTGAGTAATTAAGAGGTGATTATGTCAGTGTGTTGCGCAGCAGGAGTCTTTGGGCGGTGCAGTCCTGTGAACATGATGGTGTTTGTCGCACGAGGACGTGATGATTGTTTTTACAACAGATCTCCCTCCTGACACGACCACAGACACCGAGCTGCCACAGCCGTCTGTGTGGAGCAGAGAGCTGCCATCAGGGGCGCCCGGGGGAGCAGGTGGTGGGGGTTAAGGGCCTTAAAGGGCCCAGGGTGGAGCAGATGAGGGTGGAGGCACTGGCAGGTGCTTCACCTTCCCCACCCACATTTTTGATGCCGTCGTTAGGGGGAATTGAGTTGTCGACCTTCCAATCGCAGGCCCACCTTTGCCTCTGCGCCACCACTCCCCCGATTTTATTTGATCTTTTATCAGCTTTAATTTAAAAACTGTACAACCTGAACCTGGACTAAACTAATCCAGACTCTGTAAAACCTGAACCTGGACTAAACTAATCCAGACTCTGTAAAACCTGAACCTGGACTAAACTAATCCAGACTAACAGCAGAATCAGTTGAACTCTGTTTATGATCCACAGCATTTTATTCTGTTTGTTAAAGTTCAAGAAACAAATGTTTCCACGTTTTCCTCAAACCTGGAAAACTCTGGACCCGGTCCGGTTCAGACTTTGATCGGACCTGGACTGAAGTCAGAGACTTTAAAACACAGAATGTAATTAGTCAAACTTTTATTTTATGGAAATTAAAATCTATAACTTTAATTCTTGTTTTTATCCGGGTCACGTTCGACCCGGTCCAACACTTTAAACATTCAAACATTTATTTTTCTGAGTCCAGGTCGTTCGAGCCAATAAACGACGGAGCACACAAACATTTGTTGAAATATCTCTTTATTAAACCGACCTGATTTTAAAAAGTCTTAAAATGACCAGAAGAAATGTGGCTGTTTGCAGGAGGAGAGAAATTTACACCAAAAACTAACAAACTGATGATAAACAAACAATCTGAAGTAAACAATGAGATAAAAGAAGTAAACAATGAGGGAAACATACAAATGATCACATTTTATGATAACTAAATAATAAGTGAATTTGGGTTTGATGAGAAATCTTTAGGTTTGTTTTCATTTAAAAACTTTAAACTGATTTTTTAAAAATGTTTTAATTTAAATTGATCAACTTGACGTAAAGTTTCAAAAATATCTCAGATGTTTAGATTAATGTGGATTTATGGAAACAAGTGCAAGAAATTAAATGTTCAATAACGAGTAATGTTTGAATGAAAACAGGTTTAGTTCCTTTTATTCAGACTCTTCCAGCTCTCCTCTGACCTGCGGCGCCCCCTGGTGGACAGACTCCGACATTTCACCTCATTCTGGTTTATTTGCTGTGCATAAAAAAATAATAATTAAAGATTATTCTGGTAGTTTGAGCCCTGATGCTATTGTTAACGTTATTAAAACACATTTTAAGAGTTTAACCTCCAGCTGTGAGACCTTCAGCTGAATAAATAATTTATTTTATTTTTAACCTTTATTTAACCAGGCAAATCACAGATCTCTTTGGTAAGGGGGGCCTGGGCCTGAAGGCAGCCTAACAATAATAACAATAATAAAAATAAAACTGAAAGATTCAAATCCAGCTGCTGCAGATAATCAAACATCTGGATATTAATGAGAAATAAAAAAAGAAAATAAAAGAAAGTGATGGAAGATTTCTGAGAAAATCTTGTTTTTATTCTCGTCAGCTCTTTCAGGAGTAAATAAAACTAAACATTTCATATAAACTCAAAAACGATCTAACTGCTAAAAATCACCGTTATATAAAAAAGTTACAGAAAAATTTAAAGTAAAAACATTTCTGTTTTATTAAAAAAAACATTAAACACGATGTCTTCACGCTTCACTTTCTTTTTTCTCTTCACCTGCAGAAACAACAACAACAGGTGTGATGAAGGTCAAGAGGAAGAGGAGGAGGAAGATTCATACTTACAGTCAGGTTTGAGCGGCGCAGGTGGAGGAGGGGGCGGAGCCTGTTCTGCGCAGGTGTAGGAGACCTCCAGGTACCGGGTCTGCTCCACACAGGGGTACTCTCCAAAGACCCGCTCGGTGACAGGGACCTCACAGGACCTCCTGCTGGCACAGCTGCACAAACACATAAAAACACTACATTACCCAGAATCCTCTGCCGCTGAAGCAACCGCAGGGAGGAGAGGCCCTGATGTGTGAGTTTCTAAATTCTTTATTATCATCATTATTCAACTATTTCATTATTATTATTATTATTATTATTATTATTATTATTATTATTGTTATTATTATTAATGATAATAACAATAACAATAAAACAGATTCAGCCAGGTGCATCCTGGGAGTTGTATTTCTATTTACTTTTTTAATGGAATCATAAAAAATGTCTAATGTAAGGACAAATGTATTAAAAAAAATGCAGATTATCAGCTGATGATTTGAACTAAATGTTTAATATCCCTCTAACAGCTGAAGGGAAGTTTAAAAACACTTTGTAGCAAACAGTTAAATATTGATGTAAAACTAAAAATTAAATATTTAGTTTAATGAATATTTAATGAACATTAATATAGCATCATTAGTTCTGGGATCCTGAACAGATCTGATGTACGGAGGGTTAAAGAAGGTTCCTCACAGATCCTCCACCACCATCTCAGCCCAGGGGAACGAGCAGAACCTGTCGGGTCCATCATCAGGGTGCTGCTTCCCCTCCCCACACCTGGTCCCCACCCCGACCTTATACAGGATGTGGTTCAGGGTGATCTTCTGGTCCACATCTGGAGGAGCAGAACGAAACCACCTTTATTCAATGTTGAAGAAGCTCAGACTGACAGAACCCACAGAACCTCCTGCAGACCACAGAACCTCCTGCAGACCACAGACTGGTTATAAAAGATAATGTTTGGGGGAAAGGATGTGATTATTTGCAGTTTTTTTTATTTTCAGTTTTTTTATTTTCAGTTTTTCTTATTTTCAGTTTTTCTTACCGCAGTTCAGGGTAACTGTTTCATTGAGACATGCGTAGACGACCTCCCCCTCTGTTCAACACACACAGGTAAGAACATAAACAACAACAACAACAACAACAACAACAACATTACAATGTGCTGCTCAGATCATCTTTAATTGAACTGTTAGTGTCGGTTCAGATTCTGTATCAAAGACAAAAACAACAGAACTCCAGCTGCTGTCAGTTTTTACAGACGAGACTGAAGAAATTAATGTTTTTAATTTATAATCCCAGAAAAACAACATTTTATTTTATCGTACTCACACAAGAAGTTTATCTTTTTGAGACAAGAACCCAATAACTACTTCCTCCAGGTCCTGCAAAGAGCTTTAAGTGTTTTTTTATTCACGTCATGTTTTTATTACAGCGTGTTTAATATTGTCACACCAACATCTGTGGTGTGGTGGGGATCAAACCACCGGCCTCTGGGCTCAAAGCAGCAGTTATGAGTCGTGTTTTATGACCCGCTGCATCAACGTTTAGTATAACCTGTAGAAACCTGAGTCCAACAGACTGAAGAGTTTAAAAGTGAAAACAATAAAAACTGATTCAGCTCGTCCTGAGCAGCTGATCAGAGACACGAAACAATAAAATAAATAAAACAGATGTTTTTACTGAGGGCGGAGTTTATGAAGCTGCAGATTCTAATTTATTATTTTATCATTTCAACAAGCAACTTCATGTGTCCAGCAGTCACTGTGAGAGAGACGGGGGACACCTGGACAGGTCTCCAGTCCATCAGGGACACCTGGACAGGTCTCCAGTCCATCAGGGACACACAGAGACAACCAGTCTTTCTCATCTAGAGACTGAGAACATGCAAACTCCACACACAAAGACCGGGAATTGAACCTGTGGCCTTCTCACTGTGAGGCCACAGCTCTACTCTCTGCTCCAATGTGCTTTTATCAACGTAAAAAATACAGTGAGACTCACATTTAGGTAAACAAATGTTAATTTTTTTACTTCTTCTTTCAGCTGCTCCTTCTTCAGGAGTCTCCACAGCATCTGAAGACTTGGTGATTGTTCTTACACCAGATGTTCTTCCTGACACAACCACAGAGCTACCACAGCCTCTGTGTGGAGCAGAGAGATGTTTAACTTATGATGTGCCATCATAAGTTAAACATCACATATGGAAATTATACGTTCGCAACTTTGCAAGCTGACGAGTATTTAAAGGAACAACAGAATAAAGTTATGGATCGTAATTAACTTATATCTGAAGGCAACTTTAACTTAGGTTACTGGCAAGAATAGCTTAAGAAGGAAGTAAGGAAGAGGAGGAGGGGTTTGTCGTGAAATGAGTTATGTCCAGCCAGGAATGACATCTCTTCATGCGATTTCCAGCTAGACCCAGGTACACTCTTGGTAAACATCATTGCAACTCTTTACCTTGAAAGATGTTCAGTCTTAGTCTGATAAGGAGAGGGGCGTCCAGCCTTTGACGTTACCGTTACAGCATCTGCTGTGATTCGCCTCGGTCGACCAGAAGTAGCGGCAGTTCCGGATGGTTTACAAAATAAAATATTCTTCAGAAGGAATTTTTATTCAACAAGCTTGGAGCTTTAAAGCTATGTCGGATTTACAGCGGCGGGCCATAAATCCTAACTGCGGACAAGACCTTTAACTCATGGCCCATCGTTCAACAGCTCAGTCCGAGAAGAAACCGCTCATCTTGACTCTTCACTCAACGAGTGAAAAGTATGAAAATGTGAAAAACAGGAACGTGTGTGCTGGGTTTTGCCATGAACTAAGCTGATGTTTGAAGCCACTTGAGGTCAAGGTCAAGAGCTCCAGAGTATGAGAAGGCCCTTTTGCCAAGTTCAGTTCTCACTGATGGAACACTGCAGGTAATCATGTTCTGAGAGCGCACGCTGTAGCTGTACTCACACAGAGACATGTAGGAGGAGATGTATGAAGGCAGCAGACCAAGAAGTGATTTAAAGATGAAAATGTACCAGTGGAAGAGTCTGCGTGAAGTTAATTTGACCAGTTAACCAGTGAATACAGGGTGCAGTGGTGGGTACGGTAGTTACCAGTTATGAATCTTAGCACACCGTGATAGGCAGCATCCAGCATCTGCAGGGTGCAAGGGTAATAACCTAAACTCAGAAAAATCCCTGCATTTTCCACTGGCTCATTATGGTCACCATGGCAACCACACACGTGTCTGTCACTCACTAATAGCCAAATGAATTAGCAACAAAACTGTACGACAGTTATAAATCAGATCCTAAAAGTTTCTTATCCATGAAAAACTGATGGTCACACATGAATAGTTTTGCTTGCAGGAGAGATGGACAGCAAAAATAAAAGAATAAATAAAACTTTCAATTAAAAAAATTTTTGAACTAAAGCGCATCAGAAGCTTCACACTCTATGTTTCAGGAGGATTTAAAACCAAACTAAGTCCTAAAGCAGTGCAACATACACCATGTGAAAGAAGACAAAATGTCTGTTTTGATGTGTGATTTGTACAAATAGCTAAAAGAGATTTTGAGTTTTTAGACCATTCAAAATGTAATTAGAATCTAACGCTAACATTACGTGAAAAAATGTTGTCAAAATCACTGCATTTGAGATACAGAGCAAGCTTTCTGAACAGGATCATAAAGAGGTTGCTCAGTGTTTATGAATTTGGCACCTTAATAAAATGCCAGTGTTTTATGCCAAAACTAATCCCCCGGTTCACCATCGACCCGTTCAAGTTTCAAATGATTTCCGTGCTTAGTGAGACACCCACTGAGGAGCAGACCCTGGTTATTGTCAGCTCCATAGTCCGAAACGTGGCACCTGTGACTCAAACCACAGTCAAGGGGCCAGAGCGGCCAACATTGAATCCCACCTGAAACTGCTGACTAAAGCTGAATACAGTAAAATTATTATTCACATTGGCACAAATGTCACTTGGTTTTACAAATCAGAGATCACTAAAATTAATGTTGCTTCAGTGTGTAACTTCACAAAAACTATGTCAGACTTCATAGTTTTCTCTAATTTGTCTCTAATAAATGGTTACGTACCACAGTGCTTTAAGATTGCTGTAATTAAACGTTTATTTAAGAAACATAACCTTCTTCTTCTTCTTCTTCTTTCGGCTTTTCCCTTTTCAGGGGTCGCTACAGCGAGTCATCCTCCTCCACCTCACTCTGTCCTCTGCATCCTCTGTCCTCACTCCAACTACCTTCATGTCCTCTC
>JAVCKU010000003.1:3000892-3016159 GCA_032273985.1 Hypsolebias coamazonicus
TTTAGTTCAGTTCAGTTCAGTTCAGTTCAGTTCAGTTTAGTTTAGTTTAGTTTAGTTTAGTTTAGTTTAGTTTAGTACAGTTCAGTTTAGTTTAGTTTAGTTTAGTTTAGTTTAGTTTAGTTTAGTTTAGTTCAGTTCAGTTCAGTTCTGTTCTGTTCTGTTTAGTTTAGTTTAGTTTAGTTTAGTTCAATTTAGTTTAGTTTAGTTCAATTTAGTTTAGTTTAGTTTAGTTCAGTTTAGTTTAGTTTAGTTTAGTTTAGTTTAGTTTAGTTTAGTTCATTTCAGTTCAGTGTAGCTTAGTTTAGTTTAGTTTAGTTTAGTTTAGTTCAGTTCAGTTCAGTTCAGTTCAGTTCAGTTTAGTTTAGTTTAGTTTAGTTTAGTTTAGTTTAGTTTAGTATAGTTTAGTTTAGTTTAGTTTAGTACAGTTCAGTTTAGTTTAGTTTAGTTTAGTTCAGTTTAGTTTAGTTCAATTTAGTTTAGTTTAGTTCAGTTTAGTTCAATTTAGTTTAGTTCAGTTTAGTTCAGTTTAGTTTAGTTTAGTTCAGTTTAGTTTAGTTTAGTTTAGTTTAGTTTAGTTTAGTTTAGTTTAGTTTAGTTTAGTTCAATTTAGTTTAGTTTAGTTTAGCTTAGTTTAGTTTAGTTTAGTTTAGTTTAGTTCAGTTTAGTTTAGTTCAGTTCTTGGTTTTTAAAGTTTAAATTGTATTTTTGGCGCCTTCCTGCTGAAGCTCATGATGTGACCTCGACCGAATCAATCAATCAATCAATCAATCAATCAATCAATCAACCAATCAATCAATCAATCAACCAACCAATCAATCAATGTATTTTCTGATCAGAACAAAGTTCTGATCAGAACTGAGACCAGTTCTGATCAGAACTTTGTTCTTCAAACCATCAGAAAGTCATTCTGAAACATTTAATTTAGATTCTCTTTAATTTAATCAAATTAAATCAGACGAGCTTTTGTTGTTAGTAAAACTGTGACGAACGCGCGCCTGAGCGCACGCGCAGCGCCCTCTGGTGGTGATTGTTGAAGTTTCTGACACTCAGAACCAAAAGAAACTGGCAAACATCAGAAAAGAAACGTTTATTTACCGACCAGCTCGGGCCAGAACCGTCTGTTTCAGGTCAAAGTTACTGGACTCATGTGGTTCTGCTCTGTCCCGGCTGCAGGTCTCCCTGATCTGGTTCCGGACCCGTACTACATCCAGATCGCCTCCTACGTGCAGAGGACGCCCATGTACAACCTGCGCTGCGCAGCCGAGGAGAACTGCCTGTCCTCGTAAGAGAACCTCCGGTTCTGGTCCGCTCCGGTTCCTTTTGAGAAAAGAGTCATAAAAATGTAACTTTACACTTTTTCATGAGAAAGAGAAGAAAACTAAGATTTGAGTCCACAGGGATACGGGTCAGAACATCTGACCCAACGAGGTTCTGGTCTCAGTTTGTTCTGTTTTCCTCCTTCAAACTCATCTGAAGGTGTCCAACAGGACAGGTCTCAGGTCTGGTCTGCAGGTGGGCCGGTCCAGAACCAGACCTTTGGACTTGTCGTCTTTGTCCAGCCCGCAGCATGATGCTGCCACCGCCGTGCTGAAAGCTGTGGACGGTGATCCTGGACCTTCTTTCTTGGTCTAATCTGGCCATCCAACGTTCTTCTAGAAGTTCATCTTGGTTCATGTGGTTCTGTGTTTGGAGCTTCTCTGTTGGGCGGCAGAGTCTCGGATCATCCGTCCAGAACCGGGCTTTCGGACTTGTTGTTGACATCGCTGCTCCTTTTCCTCTTTGGTCCATTTCTCCCAACAAAGTCTGGACCCCTGATCCATCTGATCCAGGTTGTGTGCTGTCTGTCCCAAACAGTTCTGGATCAGATCTTTATTGAAACCAGAAAATGTTCTGTGTCTCCTCTTCGTCCTGATGGTTCCACCTTGTCGAAGGTCCAAAAAAAGCTGAAGGTGTGGAGGAGGTTCTACATTCAGAACCAGAACCTGGACATAAGGAAGTGGATCTGTCAGGAAGAGACAAACAGAAACTGAAAGAAAATCACTTTGTTCAGTTTGATGAAGTGAAACTGGAAACTTACTGATGATCTGTCCTCTGTCTCCTCTCTGTCCTCTGTCTCCCACTGTCCTCTGTCGCTCACCTGTCCTCTGTCTCCTCTCTGTCCTCTGTCTCCTCTCTGTCCTCTGTCTTCCACCTGTCCTCTGTCTCCTCTCTGTCCTCTGTCTCCTGTCTGTCCTCTGTCTCCTCTCTGTCCTCTGTCTCCTCTCTGTCCTCTGTCTCCCACTGTCCTCTGTCTCCTCTCTGTCCTCTGTCTCCTCTCTGTCCTCTGTCTCCTCTCTGTTCTTTGTCTCCTCTCTGGCTGCAGGTCTGCTCGCTACGCTCAGGACTATGAGACCAGAGTTCTGCTGAGGTTCACTCAGAGGGTGAAGAACCAGGGGACGGCGGACTTCCTGCCCAGCAGACCTCGATACGCCTGGGAGTGGCACAGCTGCCACAAGTAGGTGACGGCTGCTAATCTGTAATCTGACGTCAATCTGGGTTCATGAGTGGATTTTTACAAGTTTCAGGACTTTGTGGTTTTTGCAGATCAGTTGTTTTTATTTAACATTTAAAGATAAAAAATAAAGTATTCATTTTCTGCAGCAGCCCCAACTAACTGGGGGTTGGGGGGTCTCCTGAGCTCCGGTCGTATGAAACAGGTGCAGGATTTTGTATCATCAGAAGGAAACTGAACAAGTCCTGGATCAGAACCTCTGGGTTCCCAGAACTGATCCAGAACTGTCAGTCCTCCTTCTGTAAGTCTTTCCACGCAGGACGTCACAGGTGTCTGGAGCTTTTTTCATCTGCAGAACTTCTGGTGTTTGTTTACGATTGTTGTTGTTTATTTGTTTGTTGTTGTTCAGTCACTTCCACAGCATGGACGAGTTCAGCACCTACGAGCTGCTGGACGCTCAGACCCAGACACACGTGGCTGAAGGTCACAAGGCCAGCTTCTGTCTGGAGGACACTTCCTGTGACCCGGGATACTACCGCCGCTTTGCTTGCACCTCACACACACAGGTACACACACACAGCTACACACATGCAGGTGCACACACACAGGTACACACACAGGCACATGCACATATATAAACATACAGGTAAACACAGACACACAAAGGTACACACACATATACACATACAGGTACACACACAGATACACAAAGGTACACACAAAAGTGCACACATATATTCACACAGGCACACACATGTATACATACAGGTACACACAAGTGTGTGCACACAGGTGTACACACACACGTATACACATACATTTATACAAATATATATATGTAAATACACACAGAGGTACACACACATGCACAAGCTGAAACACCCACAGGAACATACACACAGGCAAATACACGCAGGTAAACACACATATACACACAGGTACACACACAGATATGCACACACATATACACAGAGGCACACACATGTGTACACACAGATATACACACATTTGTACATACACAAGTACACACATACATGTGTGTATACCTATGTATAGTACATTTGTGCGGGAAGTCAATGCAAAGTCTTCAAAAAGTATGTTTACAAAAACACACACACAGGAACAGGCACGTACACACAATGTTACACACAGGTACACACATAGGTACACACAGGTATACACACATATACACACAAAGGTACACACAGATACACACATGTACACACAGGTACACACACAGGTACACATACGGGTACACACACAGGTGCACACAAAGGTACACACACATACACACAGGTACACACACAGGTACACACACAGGTACGCACACAGGTACACACACAGGTACACACACTTCCCACACCTGTGCTAACAGCACATGTGGATGTTCTTCCACCTGTAAGTGTCTGAGGGACGAAGTCTCGAGGAACCAACTCGTCTCAAAATTTGTTCTTGGCTCATTTTCTAAAAACTAAAACCAGAGAAGATTTTTTATTCAAAGAGATAAAATCAGATCAGAACCCGCCACCCAAACCCAACGATGGATGGATTGATGAAAGAAACAAATACACAAAAATATTTCAAAATAAACATTTTGTATTATTGTAACATTATATATTAATAAAAAGTGTAAATGTTGTTTGTTTGTTTGTTTAGGGTCTGAGTCCAGGATGTTACGACACCTACAACGCCGACATCGACTGTCAGTGGATCGACATCACCGACGTCCCGCCTGGAAAATACATCCTGAAGGTTGAAGACACAAACTGACTGTCTCTGTGTCCCCACGTCCATTTGTCCACCTGTCCATCTGTCCATTTGTCCACCTGTGACTTACATCAAAGTTAGGTTCACTTTAACGAGTCACAGATTTAGTTTGTTATTGTCTCCAGTATAAAAACAACATCATAATAACTTTTGCACGTTTCATGAAGCCCAAGGACATCCCAGGTCTGCTGAGGGCAGCGTGGTTCAGAAAATGGCGGCAGGTGCCGGTTGTGGGTCGTCAGAACTTTGTATCAACTGAAAGTCCAGTTGTCATCTCAGACAGTCTTTGCTGTCCTTGTGCGCTGACATGGTGGAACACAAACTTTATTTCTTATGTCTGCGCACACAGGAAGCTAATAACGTGAACACCCACTCACCTTCAAAATAAAAGAAAAATCAAAGCAGAATTTGGGATTTTCCTTGATTTGAATATGATTTCTGTTTCTCCACTGCCCTCTGGATGTGATGTGTAACTCTGACGGGGTTTTGTCTCGTCAGGTGACGGTGAACCCCCGGCAGCAGGTCCCAGAGTCCAACTTCAACAACAACGTGGCTCGGTGTGACGTGCAGTACACGGGCCACGCCGCACACATCTCTGGATGCTCGCTGACCAGGTAAAATATACATTTTTATTATTTTTCTTTAACTGCAGGTCTGAAGTTTGTCTGAGGCGTCAGCATCAGCAGGAGTCTCCTCAGGTGGAGGATGCTCCTCGGCTCATCCGAGAAAATGAAAGCTCACGAGCTCTGCAGCATCCTCAGGCTCTGATGGGATTATTTGACCCAGACTGCAGAGATCAGCTGATTCGACCTGAATTTAAAGCCCAGGGTTACTGTCATCATGTGAAATAAAACAAAGCTTCTTCACCTGCAGGAGGGTTCAGTCTAAAAACCTGAAACCACCAAAACGAGCAGTCAGATGTCAGAGTTCTGGTCTCGTTGTCAGGAGCTTCACCTGCACCAACGTTTGGAGACGTTACGTTTGTTTCAGAACTTTCAGTTATTAGATTTAAAACAAGCTGAGTAATAAATATTTACCTGAAGGAACAAACGAGCAGATTAATTCCTGAGTTTTATTATTTAGTTCTACTATAAAACTATTTATCATAATTTTTTTTTTTTAATTAGGAGCAGCCATTTTTGCATCTGTTTAATATTTTAGTTTTATTTTTGTTTCTAAATCTGAGTTCTTTCTGAACATTAACCAGTTTTATTTTTCCTGTTTTGTGTTTTTGGTGTTTCTTGCAGCTACTGACTCTGAAGCTGAAGAAACAAGCGGAGCTTCACAGAAGATATTTCTCGTGTGACCTAAACTCATGTTAAGCACCTCGTTAATAAATCCAATTAAAGCACCTGGAGCAGGACATCTGGACTCATTACTGGACTCTGCTGCAGGACATCAGTCTGGTTCTTTACACGAGTACTGTATTTCTGTGGTAAAATATATATTTTTACGTCAGAGTTCCTACATTTGTCTCAGTCACTTGATTTCATGTCCCTCTGATGATGATCTGTGTTGCTGCCACCTGCTGGACATCAGTGTGAACTACAAGTCAGTCTGTTTTTATTTTATTTTAAATAGAATTCAAATATGAATATCATAGAAAATGATAGTAAAGAGATCATGCTTTCTCTGGAAATATAAAACATTTAATTATTCATTAGTATTAATTTCTACTTTTTATCATGAAAGCAGAAACATACCCTGATGCATGCTCAGGTGGAAAAATCTAAAAAAGCTAAGTCTGGTCATCAGGCGCTAATGATCCATCGTTAGGCTGATGGTCCTCCTTGATCATGTGAGCAGCTGGTTCTGGATGTCAGCAGTAAACTGGTTGATCCATTGTGAGAAGGTGTTCACATATTAATACAGCATATACAGTAAATTTATAAGACTGAGCTGAACACAGCACCTCAGACTGAAGAAGTCTTTGGGATGAAAGACGAAACATTTCTAATTTTTTGTTTTGTTTTGGCTTTGTTTTTTTTTTTTAAATAATGTCCAGAGGACCAGACTTAGCTTTTTTAAAAGCAGAAATATGTTTTATAGCTTTACGCTCGCAAAAATTAACTCCAAAAGTTCAGCTGGAAGTCGTTTGTTTCCTCCTTTTTATTGCTTTGCAGATTTATTTTATATAAATAAAGAAGAAACTTTTGGGAGATTATTTTTAGTTCAAGTTAAATGACAACATTTCAGGAAATACTGATTATAAATCACAAAAACTTCAGCTTTCATTGAACTAAATCCATAATGTATTTTATTTAAAGGTCTTTCCCTTAAATCATTTGGTGGCGTCACTTCGTGTTCGCTCACTTTCATGAAGGATGAACCATTGGTGCTGTCACTTTAATTAAATTTTATATTTTTGGTTCTTTCAGGGAGATTTTTTAGAGAAAACCAACACAAGTGTTTTGTTTTAAATCAGATTTAATCTTTACTGGCATTGCAGAGCTGATTACTGTATTTCATTTTTAGTGATTAAACAAAGTTTGTGAGGCTTATAAATGGTTTTAATATAAAAAATATTAGGAAGATCAGCTGTAACACAAAAACATAAATACATTTTTTGTTTGTTTGTTTGTTTGTTGTTTGTTTGATTATGTTGGAATAAAATCCAGTTGGAGAACTCTCACCTCCTGTCGTCGTCCTGCTTCAACGCTTCAATAAAGTTTGTTTTAATCTGAGGAGAAACTTCTTATTTTTATTCCAGCTGTTCCTCTGCTCCAGCTGTTTTATGACTAAAGTGTTTTTCTGCCGCCTACGGGAAGTGGCAGATATAAGTCCTTTTTTTATTTTTATCAGAAATAAAATTAAAAGAAAAATAATATTTGTCAAACAAAATTTCTCTGGAAATATACGACATGAAACATTCAATAATGTCATATCCTTCTGTTTTAAATACAAAAACTAAATGTTTTCCTAAGCTTCCCGAATGTTGTGTTATTATTATTATTATTATTATTATTATTATTATTATTATTATTATTATTATTATTATTATTATTATTATTATTATTAAAAGTTTAAATATTCAGTTTGTTTGTCTTTTGGCCACAGATCTGCCTCTTCTTTGAGCTCTGTTATCATTAAAATTCACATTTACACAAATAAAAGCAGAGGAAACACAGAATGTGTTTATTTGGTCTCATGTCCTGTCTGATGAGTTTATAACATCTTCTCAGTTTTATTTATTGATTGAAGTAAATATTCCATGATAGGATCACAGAACCTGACTTTTATTTCTGGAAAGAAAAAAAAGAGCTGCTGATGGGATGAACAGTAGGTCCGGTTCTGGATCTGAATCCCCTCTTCTTGTTCTCATGCACAGCAGAACCTCAAGAGACTCTCTGGATACACCTGACCTGTGACTTCATGGTTATCTCAAGTTCAGGTCCAGATGAAGAACAGAAGAAGAGCTCAGTACAGATGTTCTGGTTCCATGTCAGGTGTTCAACTCTTTATCTAACGCGTCGGGTTCCGGTTGTTTCCTGGTTAAAGTTTAACTTATGTTCATAAATTAAGACTAAAAATTAGTTTTAAACTGTTTTAATGGTTTATATCATTTAATTGTGACTCACTAAAGCTCCACAAGGATCCTATAAAATATCTTAACGAACAAAACATTTCATTATTTTCATCCTCTGGTCTAAAGTGGACAATTAGCTGTTTTTGAGCACAGTATTTGAGTTAAGTTAATTAAATGATGCCTGTTCATTTGCTCTGTGTCGTCAGAATAAGAAGAAACAGAGTTTTGTTGGTTCTTCTGGAGGTTTTATTCTAAGGATAACGGATCCTGAGCGTCTCCAAAGATCGTTTATGAAAACAATGTATCACCTCTGATCGGAGAAAAATATGCAAAGCCACTGGCTGTAAATGCGCGCGGCGAAACTCATTTTTACCTGGAATAAATGAAGCAGAAGAATAAACAAGCCCGCCTGTAAAATGTTCAAAACGTTATTGTAGATCTAAAAGAGGAAGTAAATAATTTCCCCTCTAACAATATTTGCGTTTTCTTCATTTTTGCTCCAAAACCAGCAATTTTGCATT
The DNA here is from genome assembly GCA_032273985.1 of Hypsolebias coamazonicus. NCBI lineage: Eukaryota > Metazoa > Chordata > Actinopteri > Cyprinodontiformes > Rivulidae > Hypsolebias > Hypsolebias coamazonicus. Next base: position 3,009,198 of record JAVCKU010000003.1, read on the forward strand.
AATTTGTATTTAATTATGGAATATTTTAGTCAGAGGGTTACTGATAAATGATGTCCTGTAAGAAATTATTAAACGCAAAGTCCGCATATCATGTCTGCAGGGCTTTTTTTTTCTTTTAAAATTGTAAAAATCATGACACGATTACCAAAACACATGTTTGATGCATTATTTACAAGTTTTTTTTCTGTTTCGTAGCTGTCTTTAAAAAACGTTTCTCTCGCTGATTTTCCCTTCTTCTAAGAACTACAACAGAATGAAGTGTGACATTTGTGTCAGAGTGAGACCTCTTCCGTCTGCGCTCCCTCCTTGTTAAAGTCTTTGTGCTCCTCAGGAGGCGACAGAAGGAGAAAAAACAGCTGGATCCAAGAATCTGCTCCACGTCCTGGAACCGAACCGTTCTTCTGGGTTCTGCTGGACTTCCTCACGGTACCGTATGACAAAACTGAACCCAGGAGCTGACATCTCCTTGTTTTTACCCGAGTCTCCTGCGTTGGACCTGATTTTTCAGCAGGCTGCCCGGTTAGCCTGTTAGCATCACTGTTAGCATCTGATGCTGATTAGCCTATTAGCATCACTGTTAGCATCTGATGCTAATTTGCTTGTTAGCATCACTGTTAGCATCTGATACGGATTAGCCTGTTAGCATCACTGTTAGCATCGGATGCTAATTAGCCTGTTAGCGCCATCTGCTGCTGGTTAGCCTGCTAAACTCAGCTAATTAGCCTCCGGGATTCAGGGGATTAAATGAAGGGATTAAACCAGAAACCAACAGAGAAAGGACGGCAAGAAGCTTGCACTTTAATCCTCATCTGTAAAATAGACGCTCTGAAAATGTATATTGTAACTCAGAACTCTTGTTGTTTTTTATTTATACAAAAATAAAGTAAAAAAAAAAATACCGTATTTAAAAAAAAAAACCTAAATGCTGCGTTCAAGTGTCGTGATGTTGAATCTACAAGAAGGAGGAAGATTTTATTAAAACTTTTTTTTGTTAATTTTTTTAACCAATCACAAAACAAATATTTATTTTAATCTTACAAAAAAATCCCCTAAATGTTGCATTTATGTGTAATTTAATTTTAAATTAATCAACCTGAAGGAAATAATCCCAATAAACTTCTCTGACAGTGTTAAAAAATTCTTTATAATTATAGAAAAAGAAAGGGAGGATCTTATACAGTTTGCTTTTAAACCATTTGTTTACTAAAATCAGCCAGTAGATGGATTTTGGTTTCATTTTTTAAAACTTTCATATAATGTTATTTGTTCCTTTTTAGTCATTATATTTTAAATTACTGTATTCAAATAAAAACAGAAAACGTGTTTTAACACTCAGATGTTTGCACTTGTTCTGTTTTACTGCTCATGTTTGGAGTTGAATCTATAAATGTTCTCGTTTATTTTTCTGATCAGTTATTAATTTAAAGCAGTTATTTGTTTGTTAACTCTTTTTATATTTTGTTTTGCTTAAGAGGAGAACCTCAAAGTTTTGTAGGGTTTGACAGAAGTCTGAATATTTGTTTAAAATAGATGAATAATTAAAAGCTGCACATACTTATTAATGTTTTTGTCACTGTAGTGTTTGTTTGCTTATTTGAAGGTTCAGTAATCAAGTAGAAATTGTTTTTTGAAAGTAAAATCTTATTTTTTAAGTTAATTTCTTTGTATAGAAATGTTCCTGTTTGTTATTTTTGTGTGTTTTTATACAGACTTATCATTGAACATCATTTAAATCTGTAAAAATCTTTTTGGACCTGATCTGATTTGTGATTATTCTGGTTCCTTCTGCGTGAGAAGGTCCAGACTCATCAGCTGATCACATAAACACCAGCAGATGTTTTCAGTTTAGTTTAGATAGTTTTAGAGTTTCGGGCCTGGACCGTTGTTATCAGGGACTGGATCGTTGCTCGAAGCTGCAGTTAGGAGGTTTTTTTAAGTTTTGTGGTCACTCCTACACAGAAAACAGCAGCTTGACGTTTTCATGGCGGTTTGCTGCTTTCTGAACATCCTGTGGCTTTCAATCGTTTATTTTAAAACATTGAAAAAAAAAAAGCTTTTAAGTACTTTTAACGTACACTATGTGTCTAAACAAATAAAATAAAAATAACTTTTTACATTTCAGACAAAACCAGATGACAGTTCAAGTTGTTTTTACTGTTTTAAACCCTCCATTTAAGGTTTTAGGGACATTCTTGTTGCTCCGGCATCTTTATTTTAAAGAAGTGTTTGTTTGTATTTGACCTTTGACCCTGCTGAGGGAGAGGTGCATCAGAAAGTCCTAGTGATTTTTTTTAATTAAAGATGAGCAGAAAATAGCTGTTCATCCTGCAGTGTTCAGTAGACAAGAGAAATGTGTACTGTACGTATATTTTTATCTGAGAGCGTCGCTACAACTTTAACTGTTTCCTGTTTTTATTTTTCTGTTTGTTTTGTGCAAAAGTCAAAACGTTCAGCTCATTCAGGACTTTCCATTAAGATAACTTTTCTTTTTTTTTCCCTTCTCAAACAATTACCGCAGCTTGTAGCTAGCCTTTTGCTACTTTTAGCTTCCAACTAGTATAATGCTTCTTAAACTTTAAGCGGATCAAATCTGCCATCCGGTGGTCAAAGCAGGTACTACACTCAAAATAAAATTAACCAACATTTCTTCTTAAATTTGACAATAATTACTAATTATGTATTGTCAAATTTCAAACAATATTATTGTTTATCGCAATAATTTATGAGACAATTAATTGCCCAGCAATTTTTTTTTTATTGTGACAGGCCTACATTCAAGTGAGGTACAATCCGACCTGTCAGTCAGTACCTTAAAGATCCGGGTATGAAGTGAGCACAACTGCAAAGGTACGAGCCGACCTGGAGTCCAGTAAAGTTTATTTTAATGTTCATGTTTCCAGGTCAGTTTTGACGTCAGCTGTCAGAGCAGCTGTGGTAACTACCATGTTTCTGAGTAATCAGATTACTGATGTGTCTGTAAACACCATCAGTTTGATGTCAACAAACCGACCAATCAGGACCCAGAAAGAGTCTGTTCGCTGTTGGAGGAGGTTTTAGTTTGAGCCTCCCAAGCTGGTGTCGGTTCAGGCTGAGCGTTCACACATGCTGCGCCCGCATTAATCCAGATTAATCCAGATTATCCTGTTATTTGTTGCCTTTGATCACAACAGCTGGACTCTTTGGGCTGCTGACAGTTTGTGATTTACAGATTTACAATATGCACAGAAGATAATTTAATTTACTTCAACCATTTGAGTTTATTTTCATTCTTTGTTGGGAGGTGAGAGAACAAACTTCATCTTAAGGTAGTTGTGACTCATTCCACATTATTCCTGGTGAAGCTGTTTGCCGTTTCTCTCAGGAAAAGTACTTCAGCTGGTTTTTAGCAGGACTGTGGTGGTTTCCTGCAGACACTTCCTGCTGATTGTCGCCTGCAGCCGGCCCACTGTTTTGTCTGGCGTCCAGGGACGGACATTTCTGTGAGAGTTTCTTAAATGTGTGTTTTTTTGTGCAGCTGGTTGTGCGGCTGATGATGTGGTGTGAAGATGGAGGCTCCTGAATACCTGGACCTGGATGAGATCGACTTCTCTGATGATCCAGTGGTCAGTATGACACATTTATCAGAGATGAACTTGTCTTCAGTGCGCAGCTGTTCGAGCTGTGAACTCCTGTAGTTCATTCAGATGATTGTTATTCGGCTGCTTCTGTAACTGTAGCATCGGCTGATGTAAGTGTAGTCACGGGTCACCGAGGGTTCAGCATAACATCTGTCAGCGTGTACTCAGAGCAGGTTACATGTTTACTCTTTGTCCTCCAGTATTCTGTGTCGTGTCTGAAGAACGTCCCAGAACTGTCCAGAAGGAGCGATGGTCCGGCAGAGGAGAGACCAGGTAACCCCAGTTAGACTTCATCTACAGAACTGAGCTGTGCTCCTGATCCAGTCCTGATTCAGTCCTGATCCAATCCTGATCCAGTCCTGAACCAGTCCTGATTCAGTCCTGATCTAGTCCTGATTCAGTCCTGATCCAGTCCTGATCCAGTCCTGAATCAGTCCTGATCCATTCCTGATCCAGTCCTGAATCAGTCCTGATCCAGTCCTGATCCAGTCCTGAACCAGTCCTGATCCAGTCCTGAATCAGTCCTGATCCAGTCCTGATCCAGTCCTGAATCAGTCCTGAACCAGTCCTGATCCAGTCCTGAACCAGTCCTGATCCAGTCCTGAATCAGTCCTGATCCAGTCCTGATCCAGTCTTGAATCAGTCCTGATCCAGTCCTGATTCAGTCCCAATCTTTTCTGTTTTCCCTTCATCGATCAGATGTTCCTGTAACCTCTTTAAAGTGTTTCTGGATCAGCAGTTCTCCAGACTCCCTGAACATTTCAGAGTTCTGCTCTCAGTTTCAGTTCTTGTTCCTGAGCCGGTGCAGAGGAATGTTTTGACCTTTGACCTCTGACCTCATTCAGACAACAACAACAATAAAAAATCTGCTCATCTCAGGATTTCAGCTCCAACAATACGATTCTCACAGAGATGAAAATGAGATGATCAGCTAAAGGATGAAGCAGCTCTCAGGTCCTGGTTCGGGTCTTTGTTGGATCTGTTCCTGGTTCTGAAAGACTTTCAGGTTCGGTTCGTCTGCTGGAGAAGAGTTCGGAGGTCCAAAACTTCTTAGTTTGTCTGCATTTTTTTTTTTTTAGAAACCCGTTGAATTTTTTTCAATAAAAACTAAATTGAGAGCAAAATCAACAAAAGTCCAAAGAAAAGTTCTGATGGAGGTTCAGAAAGAAGAACTGCTGATCCAGAACCAAAGTCTGGACCACTGGATGGAAAACAGAGACGAGGACCGGATCAAGACTTTTGCACAGAACCTTACCCTCGTCTTGTCCTCCTGCAGCTCCGGCCATCAACTGGAGTCGGGCCGTGTCCTCCCACGGCGGTGGAGGAATCAAACCCACGGGCCTCGCTGACGTGCACAGTAAGTTCCGTCCGGTGAAGCGGGTCTCTCCTCTCAAACACCAACCTGAAACCCCAGACTCGGACCCGGACGGCAAAGTCCAGAACCAGGGGCAGGTTCTGGGGGAGCAGAGTGAGGTTGGTAAGAACGAGCCCGGTTCTGACAAGCAGATCAACGCCTCCTCGGCGGCCGACGGGTCCGGAGTGAAGGCGAAAGGCGGCGGGAACGCCCCGCAGGTTCTGTTCGGAGAACTGGAACACTATGATCTGGACATGGACGAGATCCTGGACGTGCCTTACATCAAGTCCAGTCAGCAGATGTCCACGCTGCCTCGTGTCCCCCACGACAAGCGCCCGGTGCTGGGGGGTTCTGTGGGGGGAGGAACCCTGGAGCGGACCCGGGCCGGGGGACTGAAGAACTCGGCGTTGGTCCATACGGAGCCTCTGAGCCTGGGCAGCGGCGCCGCGCAGCCTCCGGTGAGTCCAGCACATCGACGGGTCGGCCGTGTCCTCGGTCACTTCTTCACTTTTAGTTTTGTTTGGTCTGAGAGGTTCTGATGGTCCAAAGAGGCGACTTGTGACCCGGTTCTGCTGGATAAACAGATGTTTTGTAGATAATTATCAAACTGTTTGCTCAACATCTCTGACCTGACCGTGGTTCTGCTGGGCCCTGCAGTTCTGTGTTCTGTCCCCGGTGAAGTGGTCCGACCTGAGGAAGTCCAAGTCCGTGGATCCAGATCTCCATCACCTGCACCGCTCCCCAGGTGGAGGTGGTTTCCAGCCGGAGCTGATCTCCTCAGGCCTCCTCAGCTGCTCCTCGTCCCTCTCGTCTTTCACTGATGCAGGTTCGGTCCAAAACCTTCTTCTTCTGCTCTCCTGAAGTTCTGACGACGTGCGGTAAGATCCCACTCTCCTTTCAGACAAGCTGCTGTCGGCTCGAGTCTTCCCGGATTCCCAGAACCAGAGACCGGGCGGGGAGCCTCCTGGGCTGATGTTCCCCCTGTCGGGGTGCGGCGCCAGCAGGCCGGACGGCTCCAAGCCCTGCTGGACTCCTGCAGCAGGAGGCTCCAGGGGGTTTGGGGGAGGAGGTGGGGAGGTGGATGAGGAGACCAAGAAGAACCAGAACATCATCAACATCGTGAGAGAAGGACAGATCTCCCTGCTGGTGAGCTCCTGTTCAGCTGACTTCCTGTTTGCTTTCTAAAATCACCTCCTGGTCCTGCTCCTCCTGGTCCTGCTCCTCTGACTCCTTCAAGCAGTTGGACCGGATCCGTTTGATCCATCAGCGTTTTCCACATCATTTTTATTTTCTGTACATTTATGCATCTAACTCCTCTTGCAATTTATTTATTTTTCTGTTTTAGCTGTTCATAAATCAAAACGTTCGGCTCATTCAGGATTTGGCTGCTGTGACTTTTTTTACACTTTAAAAAATATTTAACTTTATTTAAAATGTAATTCTCCATAAAATACAATAAGATCTCTTCTGTTCCTCCAGAAACGTTCTCTTTGAAATTAATTCAGCTGCTGGTTCTGCTTTTGTCTTCTTATGCTCCTTTTAGCCTTTAGCTACCTTTTTGCAGCCTTTAGCTAGTGTTTTTTTAATTTTTTAGGTTGAACAACTTTGAGCTTGTTCAACAAATGTCAGAAGTCCTGCAGCGCTCTTTTAGCAGAAAATGCAGTTTCTTCAGTTTTATTTACTATTTATATTTTTGTTTATTTTATGTGTTTGTAAACAAACCTCCTCGTCCTGCAGCCTCACCTGGCGGCCGACAACCTGGAGCTGATCAGAGACGAGGACGGGAACAACCTGCTGCACGTGGCCTCCTCCCAGGGTCACGCCGACTGCCTGCAGCACCTCACCTCTTTGATGGGGGAGGACGGCCTCAACGAGCGCAACAACCAGCAGCTCACTCCCGCTGGTCTGGGGGTGAAGGTGTGTGTGTGTGTGTGTGTGTGTGTGTGTGTGTGTGTGTGTGTGTGTGTGTGTGTGTGTGTGTGTGTGTGTGT